>JAKTSB010000077.1:0-98830 GCA_030579975.1 Blastobotrys buckinghamii (nom. inval.)
ATGCCTGGCTGGCGCAATTGGTTAGCGCGTAGGGCTTTTAACCTTAAGGTTGGGGGTTCGAGTCCCCCGTCAGGCTGGTAAACTTTAATTTACCGATATAACGGGTCTTAGAAGATCTCGTTAATAATTTTTTCATCTAGTTTAAGCTGTGATAACGAAATTTTTTATTTTCTTTTTACGAACAGCGTTTTATTGTTTCTGGAACTCTGGTCCTTTGCAGATCGGTTATGCATGCAGCTTTGTAACGGCTTTTGCAAGTATTTTAATCCATTATAGAAATTCAATTGTTAATTAACATTGGAAAGGCATGTATCGACATCGTTGTGATACTTTGAACAAGCTGTCACCAATATAATTGGACCTCCATCGAATCAATTTAGTGTAAAAACTGTGAGTTGTATTATAATTATTATTAAAATATATGAACATACCTTTCTCGGCTAGCTATGATTAATGCGTTCATAATTATATAACTTGTATTTATGTACAAGGTTTTACTCATAATTCCTGTTTGGAAGCTAGTCCGTGTATGTTACTGCAAATACTCTGTTGTTTACTTTGGCATGATCTCGAGCTGATTGACACTAAGTTGACATTACAAGGTTCAATTAGTGCTATAAAATTACTGTAGTTCCAATGGCTCACAATATATAGTCAGCAAGTATTCGATCGACACCATCGACTCAGAAAAAAATATTAACGGCTTGGGTCAATTTCAAATTAGAGGATATACAATTTTCAACGTTGAACTGGCCTTGAAAGAATGACCTGCAGGTGATTACTAGGCTCCATAGTCAAGTCTAGTTACTGATTTTCAGACCATCGAATACCTTATATAGAAGACTACCAACCTCAGGGAACAATAATTCCACGACTATAAATAGAGCATATATACTATCCATAACTATTATAATTAATTAGGACGGATGCAGGGTGGTAAGTTGGTTTAATCCTAGATTTCTTGATAAATCGATCTAGAGGTATTTATACTTTCGTATTTAAGTACTTTTATGTTCAATTGCATCGATCGATTGATCAACTGTTTGGATCATGACTATAATTATAAGACATAATAAAATAGAATTATAGTATACTATTGCTATATATATAGGATGCAATAAGCTGAAAGCCTAGGAGTGAAATTTCAAATCCTCGAATCGGTATAACACTGATCAGTTTCATAGCCGTGCAATCATGAAACACAGATATTTAAAGGAAGTCTTATACGATGATATACAACAGCATGCATACTGGAAAGGATAAATCCTTATGTTCTAAATTTAGCTATTGTTTCACCTATCTGATGATGGTTGTCCGATTTTATGTCGACTGTCAATACCACGTAAGTTGTTATTTCTTGGTATCATATGGATATATATATATATGTAGTTATAATTTAGTTGCTGAGTTGTAGGATCGTTTCATATGTCTCTTCTCAAGTGCACACATAAGCAAAAAATTTCGGATCGATCACGATTGGTTGTGCATGCATAGAAGATTTCAAAATTTGAAACTTGAACCTTGTAATTTTCGTAAACAAGCTGTGACACTGTAAGTTAAGTAAATATATATTTAACTAAGGTGTCACTAACTCTAAGTGTGAATGATCCTACGAAGTAAAATTTACGAAGCTATTTTAGTGACATTTTGCAATTTCATGATGTATCAACCCACTTCATACAATTGAATGATATAGCGACGAAAACCGGAGATTACGCTTAAAAATATATTCCACTCACAAAAGATTAATATAGTCAATTAAGTATTCGATATGGAGAGTTGATCTAAATTAGGTTTGCGAAAGATCTTACATGCTAACTTTATTCTATCTAAACATATACACCTAAAAACCTTAAGACCATAATAAAAGTATTTTATAACGGTATAACCACCAGCTGATTTGTAGTTATCTCACAATGAAAAATTCATAACAAAGTATAAGGGGAATACATTTTTTAATAGTATAACTGCAGGACCAACTGAAACCCGACAAGTTTGAGGTATAGCTGTACTATTTCAAGTTGTACGACCGTTTAATATTTTCTCTGGCCATCAGATCTACAAGTACTCACGACTACAGAATCCAGCTTTGGACAATAATTTTCCTTAATCACGGGTCAATTAACGGTATACAAGCTATACTATATACTATACTGATAATGGGCGAATTAACGATATACAAGCTAGCTATACTCTATACTATACTGATAATAATCACATAATATGCAGAGTTTTTTTGAAAAAAAAAATATTATCATTAAAAACTATACATTACAAATAAAAAAAATAAAAAAGGCATTAAAAAATTAGCTTACTGGACTGTTACCAGTCATCTGTATATATAAACATAGCACATCAAAACATTAAGATAAAAAACAAACTAGTTAGCATTTAGTCAAAAAAATGAAGCAAAATCACTTTCATTTCTATTCAAGGTATCAATTGAAACTCTTTCTAAAGAACTGCAAACAAAATCCACAGCAGGACCCAATTTTTGTTCAGTATCAACCATTAAATGATCAACTTCAATTGAAGCTACATCTCCACCACTAATATCACATTTAGTAATCGTTAATTCTTTAACAGTATCAGGAATAGCTCTAAATAGATTAGTATCTAATTGTAAGCCTTTCAAAGTTAATTTTGATAAATTTGACTGTGAGAATAATCTATTACAAATTTCTGGTGGACTTTTTAATGTAACTTTTCCAGGTATATCAGCTTCAACAATCAAAACTGCCAAATTTTTTGGTAATGGCGGTATAGTATCATCTAACCAACTATTGTTTGACCCATCTTCATTTGCTTGTAGAAATTCTGATAAAATTACTATTCTAGTTTTGTATAATAAACGTTGAGTTAATGCAAATAAAATAAATTCTGTTGTTAAAGGAGTTTGAACGATATCCATTGTAAATAAACATTTAGTTCTATCAACTAAATCATATAAAAATTGTGTTTCAGTTCTTGTAATATACTCATATTTTGTACCAACAATTGAAAAATGTTTTAAATTATTACAATTATCTGGTATTAAATCACCAATTAATCTACTAAATAATAAATCAATAAATTTTTTATTCAATATTGAATTATCTGCTGAATTGATCGGTGGTGGTGTAAAACCTCCAAGTTGAATATTTTTCACTAATGGTAAATATCCAGTAATTAGGATTTGATCTTGATGACGATCCCACGCCATTAGTTCTGTTATATTAAATCGACTAATTGTTATATGTGGTACTATAAAACGTGATTTTGTTTCTGGTAAGATATCTGATTCATAGTCAAACTTTATTAGTACATTCTCCCATAAAAGTTGTTGTATGCTTGTGTTTAATGATTTGTTACATTGTCGTAATGATTTGATTGATTCTAGATCCAAATGTTGTATAAGTTTTCGATATATTGGGATATTTAAATTGTCCATATTATATTTATACTATAGTGATTGATAGTATTGTAGATCGAGGAAAAGATTATGTAGAGGAAAAAATTCTGATGAAATTTGTTTGTTTTTATAGTTCAGGTATATTATTGGGAAGAGGAGACCAAAAAAAAAGAAGAAAAAAAAAAAAATAGGAGTTGTGTGGTGTGTGCCACTTTAAGCTTTTTTTTTTTTTTTTGTTCATCATGCAATAAGAAATTCTGGCGCGTTTAAAACCGTTATCAATCAAGTAATAATTCCAAAACACGCCGGCCGACGCTTATTAAGATTTTAGACAACTGTTTGACCACATTCCACACAACATATTTTTCTTCTTTATTGCAGTTAACAGGTATAGCATTAGATAGCTTATTATTATGCAATAGCATACTATATGGATCTATATATAGTATTCATAAAGAATTTTTTAAAAGAGATAAAGGGATCTAAAGCTGCAGTGCCCTGAAATAGATGAGTTAACGGCTGGTTAACGGTCGGGGAATGGGATGTATAGAAGAACAAAAAAACCGTTGAAACGTTAGATGTGTCTTCGAGATTGACGCCGTTGTTAATTACAGGATATTAAGCTGGCGAGTCACTCCTGCATATTCTTTCAATTACAGCATAACTAATCATTATATATATATATATACAGTTAATTAAAGGATTTATTCTAGTATTCAGGAAGAATCTACGCTACTATAGTCAGGTCTTCAAGTTTATATATATAATTATAGTGGTTTATGAAAGTAGCATTATATGGTATGGTGGTCCATGTGGGCATGAAAACTTAAGTGGGACCTGTGTACACGTAGAAGCGGAGAGATTGGTTTGTGTGATAAAGTGCTATAGTTAAAAAAGTATTTTTGTCGCTTATAATAGCTACCATGGTGTTGAAAGCTCTGACAAACAATGAGTTGGCGGATTTAATGCAGTCATATATACAGTATTTCTCAGGAATCTTTGCCACTAAATAATGTGCATGATACTTTGTGGGTACCGTCGTAGTATTATATTACATTCTTCTTCAAAAATATTTTACTAGTTCGAATTAACAATTGAAGCTCAACCGACGAAATTAATTGACAGCTCATAGGGTTTCAAGGACCATATGAAAGTATCAATTTTTTCAAGATTAAAATTTCAGAATTTGACTCGCGATCGTTTTACTTATTTGAAGTTAGTCAATAATGATGCATGCATGGCTAAAGGTAATTTGTTACTTAATGCTGAATGTAGAAACCTATGATAAGGAGGGTTGTACTTCCCAGCACCATTAGAACCCAGTACTATTCCCCATTTTAGTTATTAATTAATTAGTAGAACATGGCGTCGCACTAAGTTACTATATCTGCTTAAATTCAGGTGCTTCAACATATGCTTCAACAATATCCTTTCACATCACATGGATATGGGTGCTTTTATGCTAGAATTGATAGCCTTAAAGCACACCGTTATATGTCCTTAGTTTGTCATCTGTCAGTAACGGGTTGTTAAACCTGCAGGTAGAGGGCTTTATTTATATTGATCTAGACGCAGTCACAGCTGATTGTGCTGATTAACTTAGCTAATTATATCACGATTATGTCAATAGATACCACATAAATACAAAATTGGCGGCGCGGTAAATCCCCTTTATAATCATAGACCAGCTGTTTAAGGATGGCCACAGTGTTCGCAATTGATCGGAGTAAATATGGTTTATATTGCAAGATGAGGGGCCTTTCCTCTTTTATTTAAAAATTGTCACAGTAAAGCAATTTTGAAAATCAGACATTGTGACTAACTATGAAGTTACTTTATTATGCTCTCTATCCGGATCTTGGCTTTGTATGTGTTATAAAAATCTCCCTGAAGTTTCAAAAATATAAAATCTATCGATATTATTACTATCATTTTGATAATGGCAAGCTAAGCGAACAATGCGGTTTTTGTTTGATATCCTAAAAAATTAAGACCAACGCTGTATTTGATTCAGATAGAATATTGATATAAGTTAATACTTAGGTTTAAAGTTTCTATTAGTTGAAAATTTCAGAGAAGAATCCATGGCAGCTCTGAATCTTTTTTACTACAATTTGTTCAGGTATCATGATACATTTACGGGCGTTAATGATTATATAATGCAAGCACATACCTAGCCTTTGATGCCCATATCGTGCTCGAATGCAAATGTACAAAGTATGGACTTATATATATTCGTTTGGTTTGATGAGTATCGGATGTTAACAGTTACTAGAATATAAAAGCTTCCAGCTGGTATATACTGGCAGAACCAAAGCACAACGTTGATAACCTAAACCCTTCTAAATTAAGACCTGAACTAACTCGACTAGTAGATAATACTAAACCGCTATAGATAAATGATGTTTTACGAAAAAAGTATAAAATGAAATGGCCTATAATCGATATTTGATATCATATGTAATTTTACAAATTGCAAAATTCAAACCTTCCCTGAAATATAAATAATCTTGATCTATAAAACAGCTCTTGCTATATTTGAATTTTGACACAGCATATATTAATTTTTCTAACTATCTACTGTAATTAATTAATTTAATTGATTGGGTGGATATTTTTGATCTCCATATATATCGAGTGTGCTCATAGCAATCGTTATGTGTTCTAAAGGTCTGTATGGCTTATCTGATTTCTAACCTTGGGCTTTACTTAGCAAATTTAAAATATCTATTGGTAAGCAGCATTTCATATAGTTATTGTTTAGAAAAAGCTGATCTAATGCCTTTGGAGTGATCCTATCACGAGTATACTATAGGCTTAGAGATTTTAAATAGCTTCTGGATCAATCAACATTGCTATATATAATATTCATTTATTTTAAATTGCTAAGTTCTCTAAATAATATTTTTTAAAAAATTTTCCTCAAGAGAATTATTTTATAAAATCGAGTTTTGCAAATCATTTCACAATTTCAATTGGATAATTATTCAACATATTTAACCATGGTGCATCAGAACCAACACAATCTAGTATTAGAGAATCTTTAGATCGAACATTCGAAGCTCGAGCCGCATCTACCAGCTCATAACTCTTGCAACGTACAAGCTTGTATGTGCCAGGTGCCTTTCACATGTCAATTCAAACTGATTACAGAATCCTCAACAAATTACAGCGTCGATAAATCCATTGCGTAAATAAACCCTTTAAGCTTGCGTAACAAAAACGCCGCGCGTTGAACGTCGTGAAAAACTCGTTTATCGCGCTTAAAGTCCCAATATAAAACAATAAATTAGCAGTAGTTTACCTCCCAACAAACGCATGAAATTAATTAAAAAAGGTTTGAAAGGTTTCGCAACAAACTAAGCGGTGATAGGTCTTAGTACCGTTCCGAATATTCATTTTTATTTTCATCATAGATTTGCCCCTTATAAGCTTTTGCAGTTTAACACAGCGTGAAGATTTAAATACCCATCTGTATCCAGCTTTACAAGTCAATTTTTTTTTTTTTTTTTTTTTCAACACACAAAATTTTAATTTCATAGTTTCTTTGCAATTTGTATTATTAAACTAAGTGATTTCTTTGCAATTTGTATTATTAAACTAAGTGATTTCTTTGCAATTCACTATTCCAGTACTTCTAAATCAACTTAGAAGGTTATAATAGACAATACTTTATAATAGAAAGAAGATGTCGAATCACAAGAAAAAAAATTCACCTAAGCAGTCACCACGACTAAATTCAGAGAAAGAACTAACACAAACTAATACTACTAGCAATGATCAAAAAAATAAATTAACACCACCCACAGGTCCAAGTAAAAAACAAGTTTTTATTGTTAGAACGATATGGACATTGGTCATGATAATGGGTTTTTTTCTGATATTGGGGGCAGGTCATATCTGGATTATTGCACTAGTTGGACTAATTCAAGTTTTGACTTTTAAAGAAGTTATTAATTTATCGACTGAACCAACAAGAGAGAAGAAATTACCATGGGGTAGATCATTGAACTGGTATTTTTTGGCAATTAGTATTTATTTCTTGGAAGGTGAATCTATTATATATTATTTCAAACATATTGTATTGGTTGATGCATATTTATTACCATTAGCTACTCATCATCGATTCTTAAGTTATTGTCTGTATATTGTTGGATTTGTCTTTTTTGTCTTTTCATTAGAAAAAGGTCATTATAAATTCCAATTTACACAATTTTGCATTACACATATGACTTTATTATTGGTTGTTGTTCAAGCTCATTTTATTGTTAATAATATTTTTGCTGGATTATTTTGGTTTTTTATCCCTGCTGCATTAGTTATTAGTAATGATATTTTTGCTTATTTATGTGGCATTACTTTTGGTAGAACTCAATTAATTGCAATTAGTCCAAAAAAGACAAAGGAAGGGTTCATTGGTGCTTGGATCATGACAATTATTATGGGTATTATTCTAAGTGTTGGATTATCAAGATTTAAATATTTTATTTGCCCAGCAAAGAGTATTGGTGCATCAGTTCTTAGTGGATTAGATTGTATTCCAAATCCTGTATTTGTTGATCAACAATACCCAGTACCACCATTGTTACAACCGTGGTTAGGTAAAGAAGCGTTTGAATTTGCACCAATTCATTTACATGTTATTTGTTTAGCAACTTTTGCATCATTAATTGCACCATTTGGTGGTTTTTTTGCAAGTGGGTTGAAGAGAACTTTCCAAGTTAAAGATTTTGGTGATACAATTCCTGGCCATGGTGGTATTACTGACAGAATGGATTGTCAATTTTTGATGGGATTCTTTTCTTATTTATATTATGAATCCTTTGTTTCTACTCATAAAATGAGTATGGGTAGTGTTTTACAAATTGCTATTAGTACTTTAAGTCATGAAGATCAAAAACAATTGATTGATTCTTTGATCAGATATTTGGTTAATCAACAAGAAGTCAGTGAAAAGGCACTAAATTGTCTAGTTGAAAAATTGTAATTCTATAATGCTATTATATTAGTAAAAAAATTTATTAAAAAATATAAAAAAGATTAAATAGTCTATTGAGAAAAAAATAAATGATTAATGAGATTTTTATGCAATTGTTTGATTATCTTTTTCTTCATCAGTTTCTTCTTCAATTGGCCATGTTTCAGCCTTAACTTGATCAAATAATTGATCTTTAATAATTCCGTAATATACTGATCCAATAGTACACATTAGAACCATTAAAATTAAAAAAACTCCCCAAAATGAACCAATCACTTTAATTGAATTCATTTGTAGTTCATCTGCTAATTTATACCATGCAACAACATAAGTACCCAAAGGGAAAGTTAGCCCCCACCATGACATGTGGAATACACTTGGACGTTGATATATAGTAACAAATAAACAAAAAAAAACCCAAAAAGTTGCATAACCAACTAAGAATAAACCAATTATAACTCCACCAAACTGAACAGCTTTAGCTAATTCGGCACTTTCTTGTCTTTCTAAAATTTTAGCCAATGCTTCAGCAATACAAATGATACCAAATGCTCCTTGACCCAAAGGACCAATTGGTAACATTGATGAAAAAGCCATAATTTTTGGTGGTAAGCTATGCAAATATAAACGATAAATATAAATACAAATACAACTTAATGCAACTGCTTGACCATTTGCCCACATTAAAAATGAGATTAATACAGTTGATGGTTGAACCATAATAGGCTGAGCAGGTGCTACTAATCCACCAGTTGCAGCAGTAACAACTAATGTAACAACAGGTAACAAAATTGTTGCATTAATAGATTCACTAGTTCTAGATTGTTTAGTGATCTGATGAAATACAATCCCCCATGCACATAATAATGATAATACAACTTCGATCCACCATAAAACATATACAGGAATCCAAGCTTTTGACCCCCAAATGAAATGAATCATATTAATAATTGTGCCATACCCCATAGGATAACAACCTAAAAATGCGCTTTGACCTGGGTGATTCAACATTCTTTTAAATTGACTAGGGTATTTTATAAACCTTGATATGAAAAAAATATTATAAACAATAAACATTGCAATGCTAATACCCCATACTACTATACCAAAAACTCTTAGCCAGTGTGAATTATATGGAAAGTTATGTAGTACGGCTGCTGTTTGACCTACACCCATTAATGTTGCAAACCATGCTGGACTAAAGTTTTGCGTTCTATAAAGAATTCTTGATACCATGCTTGATACTCTTTTTCTATTTTCGAGTAGCTAAATGGTAAATGCGTTAGTATAAATATTTTTATTGGATAGTAAAAAGAGTGGTCTAATTAATCACAAGTAAGAAAAAAATCTTTAGGAAATAGTCAGTATTTTATAATTAAACCTTGAATATGTTGTAGTTAGTGCCCCATGTAAAAATATGTAAAAGATCTATTTTAAAGCCCCGTAAAATATGTTTTTATAGGGTTCACAATAAAATAAAACTTTATAAAATTTTAAGAAATAAGGGAACTTAAGCCGACAAAGCTATTCTAGTGGTGCTTAAGAGGAAAGAAAAAAATTTTTTTTTCCTGACTCTATTGGGCAGAAATATTAATACTGCTTGAGTTCTAACTTGGGAAGTAATCCCGACTACAAGCGAGAACTAAGAAATTGAGGGGTTACCTAGTGATCACACTTTCTATTAAAAATTTGGAAATGTCGATAGTTTTCAATGGTTCATGATGAAAATCTGGAGTATCAAAATTTCATGATCTGGAAACTGATTATCGATGAGCTTGTGCGTGGCTTGTTAAATTTTTTTTTTTTTTTATCAACGGGTTTTTTAGCGTCAAATGTCTCTTCAAGCTATGTTAAGGGTAAAGTGTGGCTGGTGAGTCGTGAAATCACGCAATTTTTGCTCAATTTGATTGGAGTTTAGATGGTAGTGGTTTTATACGGGCGCGCGTCCCTTTAGGCAGAAATATCCCGGGACGGTAAATACAAGCTCTTGGAATTGATCTCCACAGTTACATTATTTAGTAGTTTTCTAAAATACCGTGACGGATAACTAATTTTGAAAACCCCGAAAGCGGCGTTTAAATCGTATTCCAACTCAGAGCGAATTCCCTAAGCTGTACCATGGCAGGTAAATGTTAAAAAATTTAAGGAGATCTTATCAATCGAATCTATTCTGCCCAATAATATTGTGTACACACACCCCATGGATCCAGCCAGAAGAATATTATAATATTGTATTGCTCCCAACACACGCTTAAGATAGCCGTACCTTAAAGCTTTCACCAGCACGGTAGCTCCGCCTTAATAACTTGCTACGAGTTAGAAGTCAGTGTTAAAAAGCGTTGAACTGTTGTGTCTCAAGCCTGATACCTCAATTTTTTCTCCTTTGAATGTATTATTGCCGAACTGAACGACCTCATAATACATCATAAGCATTAATAATCTATCCTTTTTGCATACATTTTATCCTGCCTTATCAACATTATTTTTTACGACTAATCATTATATTATTGAGACTTCAAAGCACACTATTCACTATTTTTCTATTTATTTATTATTAATTATATTTATTTCTGCATATTAATCTAATCACTCCAAAAATTCAGTCCAAAGTTATTACCACCATTGATACCCACGATCTATCTATTCTAGATACGAAACCATCTACACAATCATTAGAGCATATTGGCATACCAACAAACCACAAGACGATGCTTCCTGTGGAGCTATGGAGAATTATATGTCAATATTGTGATAATCATACATTATTTCAACTACAACTAACGAATCGTTTATTGAGAGAAGTATCTGGGAAAATTTTATGGCAAAGTGTGAGGATTGATGGACCTCGTGGGTTAGTAACTTTTAGCTCATTGAAATCTCCTGTGGCAAAAAGTTTAAAAAGTTTTTGTGATGCTATAGATAATGGGATTCTAAGTAATGGATTGGAATTGGTATCAAAAGTTATGATTAATACACCTGATGATAGTATAGAGACTAGTAGTGTCGATGCAGTGAATGTTTTACATGATCATATTAAATTAACTCAACAATTAATGATTGAATTAATTCCACAATATTTTACAAAATTGGATAGAGTAGAGATTCGTTCAACATGTTCGAAATTAGATGAAGATAATGGTATCAATGATAAAGTGGATTGGCCAATGGTTATATCATCAATGTGTGGGCAAATACCTAATGTTATTAAATATCTAAGTATGGATTGTCATGATACTAAAGCCAAACCTTTATCATTAACAAATGTTAAAATGTTAACATTAGCAACTAACAAAAATTTATTGCATCAATTAATTGGTGATCAATTTTCTAGTTCATTAGAAAAATTGGAATTAATAGTACCGAATGAAAGTATTGAAGCTGAATGGTTTAAAAATGCAACAGTTAACTGTAATAATTTGACTGTATTACATATGCATTGCACAATTAATAACCCAAGCTGTATTGATTATATACCAGAATCTGTTAAAGAATTAACTCAACCAAGAGAAACGCCAATTGATAATAATAATAAAGTATTAACAAATAATAATGTCAAAATTTTAAGAGCATTTGATTTAGAACAACAAAATGGCAAAATTCTTTATAGTATTATTTATCCACAAATTGATAGATTACATTTGAAAGTAACACCAAGAGTTTACAACGATACACAGCTTATTGATTCGAAACTAGCTAGTAGTTGTTCGAAAGTATTAACACTACATATCAATGGAGCAACATTAAAATATTTATCATCCAATTTACAATTTTTCCCAAATGTTGAAATCTTAATCGTTGAATATGTTGTTTTACATTTATATCGAGATAATAGGGGTATTCAAAATTCTTATAATGCATCAGAGATTAAACAAGAAATGACAGCATTTGCAATTGCATTAGGTCAATGTAAACAATTACAATCCTTTTATTTAAATCGGCCAGAATTAGGGAATTATACAGATATCATGATGGGTATTAAAACAATAAAACAACAATGCCCACAATTGAAAGAAATTTATTTGGGTAGTGCAAGACCTTATGAATGTTCCAAAGAAGATGGATGGGAGGTTGTTGAAGATCAAACTTTTGCAACAGTATGCCAAGGTGTTAATCCAGAAACTACATTTCAAACTTACAAATTAAATCTATAAAAAAGTAGTTAGAAAATTAATACATTAATTTATATTTAATACACTAAAAAGTTTAATATCGTGCTTTTTTGGAAGTAGCAATATCGTGATAAACATCCAATGGATTTGGTTCCAAAGCAGTTTCTTTCCATAAATCTGGGGTTAAGAAACCATAAGTGTTACCAATAGCAGCGAAAGCAGCTTTTAAGGTGTTTTCAGTAGTTCGGGTAGAACCAGTAGCATTGGTGTGACAATCTTCAACACCAGCAAATTGTAATAAAGTTTTGACAGCTGGGGAAGCGACAATACCAGTACCTCGTGGAGCTGGAATTAATCGAACCAAAACGGAACCACATTTACCAGAACATTTGGTAGCGACGGTGTGTGGACCACCCAATTTGTTACCCCAATAACCTCGTCTAACTGGGATGATTGATAATTTAGCAATGTTAATAGCAGCTCGAATTGCAGTAGCAACTTCTTTAGCGGTCTTAACACCCAAACCAACGAAACCATTGTTGTTACCAACAACGACAACAGCTTTAAATCGGGTTCGTTGACCAGCTCGAGTTTGTTTTTGAACTGGTTTGATTTTCATAACTTTGTCAGTGATTGAACCACCTGAACCATTTGGACCAGCACCACACAAGATATCAACAACTTGAGTTT
Organism: Blastobotrys buckinghamii (nom. inval.); assembly: GCA_030579975.1. Classification (NCBI taxonomy): domain Eukaryota; kingdom Fungi; phylum Ascomycota; class Dipodascomycetes; order Dipodascales; family Trichomonascaceae; genus Blastobotrys; species Blastobotrys buckinghamii (nom. inval.). Next base: position 13,169 of record JAKTSB010000077.1, read on the forward strand.
CTTTGATAACAATGGAGTGGAAGAAGATTTCTTCTAAAGAAGTGATTTTACCAGCTTTGACCAATCTAGCCAATTTGGTGACTGGTTGCCAGACGTTTTCCTTCTTTTCATTTCGACCTCGTCGTGGACCACCTCGACCACCTCTTGGGCCACCTCGACCTCGTGGGCCACCGAAAGAACCTCGTTGTTGTGCTTGTTCAGACATTGTTGTTTATTATATACCTTTTAGTTGGTGTTGTCGTTGTCGAATGTTATGTCGATTGATTGAAAATTTGAAAATTGACAATTGAGAGTGAAAAATTTACTTCCTGTGGTAGAGGGGGGTAGTGTTTCAAGCGTGTATAAGGACCTTTTTTTTTTTTTTTGAGTGGTGTCAAAAGAAAAAAATTCTAGTGCATGCATCGGACCCTCCCCTCCGACTTTTATTTCTAGCAGAGTTTAGGGTGCTATTACCTAATTAGGAAACCAGTACTTGTTTGGGCTTAAGCTGGTGTAAAAAGTTTTGGAAGTATCAATCATATTAGAACAGTTTTGAACCCGCTGAAAGGGTTTATTGGTATAATTCATTTTGATCGAGCTGATCAATTGAATGGTTTGAATTGTCTAATGATTAATGATACTACCGCATATAGATACGGCATTCATATGTGCATTTAACAAATTAATACTTTAATACTATTAGCTTTACTTAATTCTATTCAGCCAAATTAAAATGGTTTTTAAAATCATGATTTCTGATCAATTTTTATCGTGGAAATCAACTGCTGAGCCTGTCGTGGTTTTAAAATAAGATCCCAGGTTTACATCCAATATTCTAGATATTTCATATTCATATATATCCTAATCATATTTTAAAGAACACGTTAGACTTAGAAATAAAGTAAACTTTAATCGGTTTAGCTTTTGCATACTCATAAAATTATGCTAAGTTGATAATGAAGCTTTAACTAAAAAGTTAAGGTACAATATCGTCATGGTTCAATCTATCAGAATAGACTGAACCCGTGAAGATTCATATATGCCATCCGTCAAACTAGATTCCTATAACTTAATTAACACTAATGTTTGATTACACAATCGTTCAGAGCACTCTTCTCAACGAATAGAAGGCTATGTAGTAACAACGATATGACATAATCACTTCAAGGATGAGGATGTTCGATATCATGATAATATCTGGATTGGGGTTTTTCTTCTATAGTGCGCCGCAGTTTCTAAGTGCTTAAATACTATTGCCTGTACAACCAAAGCTTCAACGCGTCATGGTTGCTCTCTTAGGACATTACCCCAGCTTAAACACACATTTCACTAGCACCACTAAATGCATCCAACCACACAGACACACTAATGTTCTAGCACCTTCAAGCAGCGCTTCAAATCAGCCGTGTTTTCTTCACCTTAGATTGCTACCACCATGATTCCACCATCCTCGCATAGAATCCTATATTAATACCCTAATATCCTGTAACTAATGGATATAATTATTTATTAAAATTATAATAAGTCTAGGAAATTTAATCTCGCAATTTTTTTACTGTTCAATTGTTAACCTATCAGATTTTGTGAAACAGAAAAAACCTTGTTTATTTATTTACGCAGCCTTTGTCTACATTTTTTTTTTCTACCTCGCCACATTTATTTCAACAACACAATAAATTAATTTATTCTAGTCGAGAGGAAAAACTTCTGAGGAATAAATTTCTTAACTTCATAACTACTACTACAAAAAAGAAAGAAAAAAAACTTATCACGCCATTATGTCGTATGTATTTTGTCACCTTGTTGGGGGAATATACTAGCTGTTCCCCACAAAATATCAGTGAATGGATCATTTGGTAATTAATGAAATCGGCTATTTGATGAAAGCTGGGGTTTTTGGTAATTAGGATGCTTAAAGGAGCAAGTTTGTGTGGGGTAATAGCTATGAATCTACCAATGCACTATTCTAATTATATCCTTCAATAATTACAATAGTATCAGGATGGATGTGAGCTGGGTTTAACTGATCGATCGTGTTGATATTAGTTATACTTTAATATTTTTGGCAGATGGGTGTGGATGGTTGATTAAAAATTGGCTTGTAGTTTATTGGTTAATGATTCCCTCGTTGGATTAGTTGATCTAAGCTCGAACTATTGGCTGAATGAGATTCATGTCTGAAGATTTTATAAATTTTCGGTTCCACTGATAAATTCCTATTAACTAATCTGGATGGAGTTGATAATGATACCTTTATCTATTTTAAGGTGACTGGGGAGTACTGTAACTCTACTATCATAGTAACATACCGGTTGATCTAGTAAATTTCAATCATGCAGCCACAGAGACAAACGTTGAGTGCGGCTTCGCCGACATCTCTCAATGGCGACCATAACAACTCAATGTTCTTGTCAAGAAGGGCTCATTCACGATCATCTATTGTATAGCCCAACTCTATTCATATCAAAAATTCAGATATTTAGTTTTTATTCATTTATCAGATTGATACATTCATTTATAATAAAGAGAAAGAAATAAATACTAACAGTAATAGATACGCAGAAGCAGCACAAGCAGGAGCCAATCTTCCAAAAGAAGATGGTGCAATCCCAATTGATAACAATCATGTTAGTAAAGAAGAATCAAAACAAGCAAAAAGTTCAGTTGAAGAAGAAAGAAAGTTCTCTACAAAATTAGCAAGATTCTGGCAAAAAATCTTGGGTACTGCAGAAAAGTATGCTGATGAAGCAGAAGAAGAATTGAATCAATTAACTGAAAATGATAAACAAATTGCGGTTCATGCGTCCTTAAGTACAGTTGTAGCCTGTGGATTATTAAGTGGTTTAGTTTATCAAAATAAAATCAACAAATTAAACTGGTGGCCAATTGGTGCAAGTTATGCTACAGTTGCTGCATTATTCGGTGGTATGGAATTATACTCCATTTATCAATTGAAAAAATCCAACAAATAATTTATCAATTCTCAAATAGAAAAAAATATCTATGTATGTTTACTAATTTGTTTCTAACTTAATTAACTAATTGTTTTTGAATACCATCCCATAAATCAATTCTGGATTGTAAAGCCTTTTTAACTTCAATTGTAGCTTCTTCCCATTTAGTTTCATCATCTCCACATAATAAATTAGTCATTTGATGAGCCAAATGAGCATGATGATCACCATCAACTTCAATATGTCTTTCTAAATAATATTTGAAAATTGAATATTTTTCTGGTTCAGATTTGTGTAAATTTCTAACAAAAGAAATAAACATACCAGGAATTAAATCTTCTCTACCAAAAGTGAAAACTGCAGCTGCAACGTGTGGTTTCTTTAAATCAATAACATCAAATGTACTATTGACAAATTTAACAACTGGTTCACTTGCTTCAACTTTTAATAATGATTCTCTTGGATCTTTACCATCTTTTATCAATTGAATAAAATTTTCAACTTGTTCAGTGGATGCTCCTGCTTTTTTCATTGCGGTTAAATATAATTCAAAATGGCTCATTCGAACTCCATCTTCATTTTCATCACATTCTTCATCTGTTACAATTTCATTAATTAGATATCTAGTAGTTGGATCACCAACTGGTACCCATGGGACTGTGATACATGTTAATTGTTGTTGCAAAAATTTTAATAATGACATAAAATCCCATACTGCATAAATATGTTGTGACATGAATAATTTTAAATCATCAACAGTTTGAACTTTTGAATAAACTTGATGATTGATTAATTCATTTCTTAATGGTTCAATTTCTTTAATTAATTGGTTTAGTCGTTCCATTTTTTTTTTTTTTTTCTGCTCTCTTTAAGTATGTATGTTTGTGATATAAGTAATGTTTGAATGTAGTGGCGTACTGTTCTCAATTGGTATCCTAGTTAATTGAACAGCTAATGAAAAGTTAGAAGTAGTAATGTGGTTAGTAAAATCCTGTGTTATTAAGACTCGAATTAATTAATATAAATTTTTTTAAAAAAAAAGAGGAGGGTATTATAAGGGATATTTATAGGTTTCACCTCTTTAACAGTTTCTCCTCTTCAAAAAGTTTATAGACATCGATCAAATATAACACATTTTTAATACTTTACACTTAATTTCCTGAAATTATCAGAATTGTTCAAAATTGTTAACCTGGGTGAAGGAGGCTGCGAGTGTCACGAATTATTTTGGACCCTGTTTACTTTTTTTTTTTTTTTTTTTTTTTCTCGTTCATTAGACAGCTATGAATCGATGCAGCTTGTTTCTCAACTCTCCGGGCTTAAAGATGATCAACTCATGCACGACCAAATTTCTTCTTGTGAATATTCCATCCGGATATGGGATGTTCTTAGCAACGTTTTATAATCCGTATAACCCACAGACTGCAGTCCTCTATCTAATTAAAGCTCTGCTGAAATTTGATAAAGCTCAATCTATCCTCCTGGTTTGAGTTTAGAAGAAAAATTCTAAGGGTAAATCAACACTTACGAAGACCGTTAGAAGACCGTTGGAACACCGTTTTATTATTTTTCGATCGTTCTGGTTACTGCTTTTATCCTCCCTAAGTAAACTATATATAGAGTGAATCTAGAATATCTCAATTTGGAAAATCTATTTAACAACGTTTTTATTGGTAGGTGAAATTAGCCATATTTGTCAATCTTTGGTGATGGGAATTTAACTCGATGGGGACTTTGAAAAAAAATAAAACGAATGATTGAAGATCTTAAAGTTACACCATCTTATAGGTATAGGGTCTCCAGCTACCACCTGGTACCTATATATGGATGGATAATAAAAGCACACAAAATTTTAATCATAAGCTGACGGGCCCGTGCGCATTTAAGGACGTGCGAAGAATTAGAACTACTTTATTTCAAGTGGAGGAGGGAATGTGAAGGTGAGGAAAAAAGAAAATTTGGTGGGAAAAAAAAGGGATGCAGATTCAAACTGTTCTAGAGCTGAGACTATTAAACTGCAGCATGAGAGTAACGATGGGACTCAAGTAGTAGTTAGGATTCTTTTTTTACTTTTTAAAAAGAGGATGGTAAATGTTGATCTTCTTTTTGATTGAGAGTCACACTGAAAATTTTAAGAGGAACGGCCAGCGTTGTAGGATTATAAGGGGAGTCCTTGGACTCAAGACTGTGTGATTTATCCAGTCGATATATTTTAGTCTATGGTAATCAATATAGCTTGAAATTATAAATCAATTCAGTTATTTGGAAGCATATCAATTAGACATTACACTCAGATAAGCTAACATCCAATTGCAATGGTTCCTTTTGGTTTGAGGGTTTAAATAATAGCAAAGATTATTATGAAGGTTAAGCTCTATAATCAAGCTAGAGTGAGGTATTCATCAAAAATAAATCTAATTCTTATAGATTGAGCTAACAGATAGATGGCTGGGTTTATTGACCAAATTGGATGTTGTAAAATATTGACTATTAACCATAGTATTATTAAAGGTGCAGGTGATGCAATATACATCCGCGAAACTGCATTGTAAATTAGCTAAATTAATTCATTTTAACGATATATGTCCCGTACCGCGTATACTTACAAATAATTATCAATTATTGAAAATATTAAGTTAATATTATAAAGCAGCTTCTGCAATTAAGCTAATATTGGTATACGGCTAAGATTATTTCCAGTTTAGTAGAAAATCAAACAAAAAAAAAATAAAAAAGCCAATTCATAAAGTATAATTTCTTTACCAGTAATTATATTCAAATGGAAAGAGGCATCAATTTTGAGGAGAAACTATTATAAAGCTTTAAAGTTCTTATGAGGACTAGCAGATAATACATACGTGGAATCTCAATGGAATGATCAGCCTAAGATGAGTTTTAACTCTGAGAAATTGTATAAACGACTACTGCACAACTTGCTGAGGCAATTGAGTTCGAATGATCAAGTTACAGACCTAGAATTGAGCATATATATACTTGTACATTGTACAATATTTAGAAAATGTATTACCACATAGTATACTCATGAATTAGATAAATTTCACCCCAAAAAATATTAGAACACACCCTAACTTACTTGACGCCATTTAAATTACTATCCGTAATTAAGTAATACTAACTACCCAAACTCCAGACACATCTTGTAATTGTAAGATGTTTTCTTGGAACCGGTCTATCGTACTAGTACTAGTAGGATGTAGCAGTGCCATAAGGTTGGAATTGTAAGCTTTTATCTAGAAAAGTGGTCGTAGTTGGGAACATATTTGTTGTAAGCCTTAATTAATTGTGAGTATCACTTAAATAAAATTCACAGATGCACATCAATCAGGTTGGAAATAATTTTTTAAGGTATTGGTAAACCAAATATTATTTTGATAGTGTTGATTAAGATTATTTAAAGCAGAACCTCTATACTTGTTGATGTCTAAGAAGGTCATGATATATATATGTAGGTTAACCGTTGAAATACATGTTTCAATGGGGTAAATCATCTGTATCTTATATATATGTTATAGATAAATACGATTGGATCAATGTGGGGAATTTTGGATGAACTTTTTTTTTTTTTTTTTTTTTTTTTTGAACTCATAGTAAACTGGCAGCCGATAATACGTAGTGTATTAAAGTGTTAATTTTTAAGCTCTTTTGATCAGAGATAGCTACTAGCCATGTATGGCAGTTCTCGAGCTTGGTCAGGCAGTTGGTATTTATGATGGTAATGGGCTTGTCAATCAGAAGTATGGCTTACAGATTTCATAGAGCTACTATTATAAATTGCAATCAAAAGAAACCGCCATGTCGATCGAGCGACCAATTAAACGCGGCACCATTGTATTAATTCTTTGCAAATAGCCTGCTATCATTAAAGATACAACTATAGTATACTAATTACTTCTATATATATGGATTGCCCTCTTGTCAATTGACTACCACTGCCACAGTAAGTCTGTTAGACTCGACTTTTAGTTCAATTAAAACCACTTAATTGAAATCAGTTTTGATTATTCAATAAATTTTAATGTATAATGTATCCATGCATGGAGCAGCCGCGAACTCTACAACCGTGACACGTTTCAAACAACATTCCATGCTCAACGGTTTTTTAACGGTTTTCAGCTGTTCAGGCTTTTAAGTTACCACAAAAGACGCAATTACTGAACAGATGTTAACTGGCCTCCTAATCTGCTTAATTAACTAAAAACTATCAAGTTAACATTTGAGCTTGAGATTCTAATAAAATTCTGCGGAGCAATAAATGAAGAGAAATAAATTATTGTAAAACCTCGGATTAGTTTCTAATGCACATCGCATCAAATATGAGACCTAATATTGTAAAGTTTTTATTATCATTCTCGAATACGGTGGGTGCTGCAGACTGGTAACCATGCATAAGAAAAGCAAAAAATTGTACAGATTATAGGTATAATGAATAACTATGCAACGTCTAGAACTCTGTTATTAAGACTTTGGGGTTTGAAAATTCAAATGGCACTGGGGCACTCGATTGCTTTATTTGAACCTGTTAGATTCATATAAAGTTTATCTTAGAAACGACATTATTATAAATCTGGATATAAATATAAATATAAGGATTCAATTAATTGAAATGTTTATGAGTTCCATCAATCTCAAAAATGGTAGAACAACTATGAAATAACTTGCCCGGCTTTCGCGATGAGGTATGCGTCAAAGAAGTCGCGGGGCTGGCTGATTCTATCCGCTCCACCAATTGAGCAAATTCACAACCTAAAATAAGTAGCTAGAGCTATTAAATACATATTATTTATCTTTGACGCTACAAATATATATATCAAGCTAAGTAATATACCATATAGATTGAACCTAATATTATTAAAATGTTATAAATTTGCAATATCTATGCCTGAAGTTTGGGCCTTTCCAGCACTTAATCGGTATCATTCAATTGTATGCTTGATCAAATCAGCTGTATAACTATGCCTAGTTTAAAATATTATATATTTTACAGTTACTAAAGATTGAATAAACAGCGCTGTTTTATAGATGAGAAAAACAAACTCTCCAAAGCTCGACTGCCATATATTAGTGTCAATTTGTTCGCAAAAATGATCAACTTAAAGTATACTGATTTCAAGCCTGATTAAGTATCTAATAAAAGCTCTCAATTTAAGATATGTTAAATTGTGCTATAGAACTAACTATAAATATTAAAATATTATTGCTGAGTATATATAATGTATCAGTAGCGTTTACGCTGTACAATAAGATAGATGATATATAGACTGTTGATTGACTTATTGTCAGCTAAAGCAGTGCACTAATCCATTTCGAGTCGCATGCGTCGTTAAATTTGTATGATTAAAAAAAGCGTTGAGAAATTAAAGTTCAACGGTTAGATTAACCAAAATCGGATCGATCTCTAACGGTTCCAAAAAAACAAACATACAAATCTAAACACTGAGATGAAATTAGTGGGAGCTAAATTGAGCAGTAAAATTAGATAAAATAAACCCTGCTAAATCAAAGCTCAAATAAACCTATAATCCATGAATTGATTTATTCCTAAGTTGATAGAAATAATTAAAAGAAGGAGGTCCAATCCAGTGTTTAATGTTTATACGAGGACAGCTCATGAGTGGCTAGTTTTAAGTTGTTATTATGCTTATTATATGAATCGAGGCTATTGAGCTCGTACTAGTAAGTAAGATCTCCTTGAGGACTCGCATACGTGGAGGCTGTATCATACTAGGTGGGAGTTTATACTTATCTTGCGCATAGGTCTAGTTCTGTTAATCAAATTAATGGGGATTATCATCTAAACCATTAGCCTTAGAAGCCATAGAGATTTGATTCATACAATATGACTGAGAATATTACAGAAGTACCGTTTACAGATGCAAGAAATTGTTAAATTTTAAAAAGAATACTTATAGATCTTCAAAATTTCTTAAGGTTGATCCGGAAAAACGCCCTCGAGCTCCAGAAAAAAAGAGTCAAACGAGATACCATATGGGTTCTCTTCATTAAACCGGCTGTAGATTAATTCTCCAGATCTCGTTCCAGTATTTAACGGTTTTAAATTTATTATATACCGTGGTACAACTATGTATAAATATAGTTACAATATCCCTTGCCATGAAAACGCTGTTCGTTCTGCAATCTATATAAAAATCGGGTGTAGCGTCAATCTTCACAATAACATTAGCATCGGCCGAATTTAAGTTATCCTCACAAAGAAAGTTGAAATGATTTCTGTGAGGTATCAAGAGGGTTAGCTTGATTGTTCTTGTTTCAACATCATCGGTAATTAAATCTTTTCAATCTTTAGCATGAGCATCTCATTATACTTAAATCCCATTTATTTAAATAGCTAGGGATCTTCAAACTTTCATTGTATATCGTGTGATAACTTGCTTAAACTTCATTGATATGAATGGTACATCGATGTTGGCTTCATTGGTATCGCAAATTGACTTGATCATCCCTTAATATCCTGTGTTCCATCCCTAAGACTATTGATCTCGAGTCGCCTTGGTCTACACGTGACATCAAAGTCAACATCCCTATAGGCCCAAGCTGCATCCTGCGTGGAACTGGAGAACTTCACGCTTAGACAATTCCTTACAGCCTCATTAAATTTGATTATAGTATACCGTGGTACAGTAGGATACTGCCAGGGTATATAGCTATAGGAGAACAAAAAAGAGAACCCTTTAATTTCTTGGTTTTTGTTTTTGTTTTTTTTTTTTTTTTTTGAATTCTTTCCTGTTTTCTCTGCTTCGAATCAAAAAATTGATGATTATTGCTTTAAACTGTTATTAAAGAACAAAATATATCATTATTTTTTTGAAATTTACTTATTATAACCATATCTAGCCCCTTATAAAAAATAAATTTTGGATCATGAATCAAGTATATGTAAAGATTTAGAGACACTGCAGGATGAAGAAGCTTATAAATGACTTAGAATAATTATTAAGGCCTAGAAGCTGTAGCCTCTGGCTTGAAAAGCGTGTAGCAAAACATTTGCACTTAAGCGAGGACCGGCTGGTATTAATTATAAGCACTTAATCATGCGGGTTAGAAGGTAAGTTAAGCGTGCATAAGCAGAACCGCGGGTGATAATACCAATTCAGCTCATCCAGCGGTTTAATTGAGCCAGCTGTACAGCTGGCAGCCTGTTATGATGTGGCAATTTTGAATTATTACTTCTAGCTATAATGGTATTAAAGTTGATTATTCTAGGGATACGTTGAAGTTGGGATATGTGTATGGCTGATATTAGGATCTATATATTCAATATTATATGTTAGGGAAGATTTGTTGATAAAGGGTTGCAGTGTTATAAAGCTTAGTTTTGAATATTTCTATATTTACTATAGTGTACTATTATAAATAATATTGCAATAAATAGAATCTTAATGCCATGGTAATAAGACTTTCTGTCACCGTATTTGTGTTAAATTGAGACCTCGCTTACATTTACAGGCTAGCCGATAAATAATTATACGATCATAATTCTTATAAAAGCGCCAAATAATTTTTTACACTCAGGTTGATGGCTTCAAAATTTAATTAGCCCTCCACTATTCTATCAGAGTTTGAATGTATAAGAGTTAAACCTCTATAGGTGAAGGCCCAGGGAATCTCCTATAGTTTGTTCGATATATACCGAATCAGATTTTGGATATTTGTTCTTGAAATTCCGAAATAGAAGTAAGTTCTATCCCTGATGTAGAATTAATCCATGCACGGAGATACGTTTAAAAGGAGTCATTTAACAGCTGCAGATAAAGTGGTTGAATCAGTATAGGAGAAGTTCACTGCTTACCTCAACTATAAGCTTTTGCAGTTTGAATTCATAAATAGTTCTTGGAGTTCTATAGAATGTAAGTTTTTGGTACGCAAATAATTTTATCTGAGTCTTTAATCCTCAAATACGGCCATCCTCATAGTTCTCTTATTGAGACTGAATCAATGTCAAAAACCGTTAATTTCAGAGCTTATAGAATATTTCACAGACATGACTGCGGCACAGACCTCTCAAAACCAAACGCTACAAAATTCATATAGTTCTAGTATCTTCACTATTTGAAAAGACTTCCTATATATCCATTCGAGTCTGTTAGTTTATCCTTTTAAATGTAAGTTAAAGTTATCCTGGACGCTGTTGTTTTAAAAACAGAATTAGCTCAAAATCGAGTTATATATAGCAATTTCGATGATGAAACTTAAGGTCTTGACTCCTTACAGGTATGTAATGGATCTTCATATCTTGAGCTTGGATCGTGGCCTAGGTATACCACGTACAACGTGTCGCGATAGACAAAATTATAAACGTCAAAAGATGTTCGATCGAGTGCGTTTCACATTAAAGGTTTAACTTTCTATCGATCTGAGGGTTTATGGTTTATATGGAACGAATATATACAAAAATAGACAAAAACATTATCCATGGAATTTGTGTTTTTGAGTTCAAACTATGGAAGTTTAATAAAATATGCGTTTCGAAAAATTTATAAAATATGAGATCCTAATATAAAACTGTTTGATTTACTCTTATCAGGAACTAAGTGATACTCTTTGAATGTATGTAAATAACAGCCTGAAGTCTGGACTTAGAAGATAAATCAATTGTTCACCTCTGAGTTAAGCACGAAATCTTGTGAATTCTATCCCTTAAAAATAAAAAGAATCACTTACTTGCAATCATGGTGCTCAATATCTAATTGCAAAATTTTTGAAGTTCACTTTAGTTTAAAATGAAACCAGATTCTGGCCAAGGTTGGCGTTCAATGGTCCAACGTTTGAAGCGTTAGTAATTGAACTAGAATAAAAAGTAAGTAACATACATATGATGCTTAATTAAAACCGCGATTGATTTTTTCGAAAGCATATGTATCCATCTATGTGATACTAAAATTGAGTCAAGCGGGAAGCGCCACCATTGATGATCTTCGAAATATTTTTAATGTGATATGCATACATATTGGTACTGCACGTTGTAACTTTTTTTGGGAAATAGCATTATTATCGGGTTGATGAAGAATTTCAAGCACTGGGATAACAATTGGGGTAATCAAAGTTTGGTGATATCGAGTATCCAGTCAATTTTAGAGTGGTTGCAACCAATGGAGCCACTATAATTCAAGTTTTAAATCTAAATTTTACTGGTTCAAAGTTCCTGAATGAATCAATCAGTTTTGGCCATTCAATTGCAACAAGCTTGTAGATTATTAAGCTTTGATTTTCAGGTTAATTACATCAAATATACATTTGATCCAATAATATGAAATGAAATTTAAAGCTACCATATATATACCTGTGTATATTATGGGTTTGTTGTGGGTTTACTGGCTTTTACTTCGCGAAAACAGTCTATATATATATAAATACAAAGTACAAGATCATGAAGTGGAAGTTGATATCATAGGATCCAGTTAATAAATGATAATCCATCATTAGAGGAAGTATAATTTTTCACTTTTTATTTAATTACCTAAAGCTGTTCTTTTTAGAACTTACAGTGGTAGTTTATACCATGGCATGGTACTAAAGAAATAAACTAGTTGAATTACCATGGTAATAATCAGATCCTAACCAGAAATGGCCGAACTTACATAATGCATGTCACAAACCGATTTCAAAAGATAACGTCACAGGCCAAGCACATATAAAGACTGCCGTTAATATTTGCAAGGTTTTAACTGACTTGTACATGCTTTCTGGTTGCAACCTATATATTTGGATTGTAGGATACACTTGGTAGATCATAGAAGTGCAATTGAGGCTTAAATACTAGGAACTTTAGAAAGACTAAGAACGACAAGTTAACCAATAAGTTTTAGTTAAGCGGTTCATATATTTTGGCAGTGAGAGGTTTTTCGTATAAGTAGTGATTATGAGCTTTGGACCGTTACAGGTTGGCACATGCCAATTACAGAGATTTCACTATTGCTGATTCAGAAATAAACCTTTAGCCACACTAGAAGCCGCATTTTCATCAGCTGAAGAAGATGGCTAGTACATGAATTGAGACTCATGATCAATTAGGATCGAAGCAATTTTATTTTGGAATTCGTTCTATACCTGCAGTGATAGTGTGGTAATTGCAGCCCTCAGCTCAAGGTTACTTGTACATTCACAGGCCATTGCATAGAAGATTTGAACAAAAATTGATAAGGTGGCACTGTTTACCACTGGTCCATGTATGTGATGAATTAATTAATGTAGATTGAATTCGTGTGTTCCAATGCGGATTTAGGTCAAGAGTTGCCAATTAATAATGCCGTTCTATATTCAATTTTTTTTAGCAATTATCTCATTAATAATCATGCGCATACTAACATGTTGTTCTTTCAAACCCTACTAACCATTTACTCAAGAGGCTAATCTAGTTAATAGCCTTCCATGGATACTGCAAGCTAATATATAATTATTATGCTTGTTTAATAATATATATTCATAAATATTAAATGTACTATATTAATATATATCGTATAAATAAAATCTTGTACCAATTTTTTTTTCTGAATTTTGAAAGCCGAATTAGTTAGTGTTTGCTCAATTATAATCGTACCAAGCCATTGAGCCTGTACAGCCAGATACCGGAAGCTTGCAATTGGCATATTATCTATCCATATTGCTTGTACCATACATGTAGCAGCATAGTAGGAAATATTTGGTGAGATTGTTGCTTGGGTAAAATATGCAGGTTAATTGAAAACATACGTATCTATTTTGCAAAGGATTTTTGCACATGCTTCAAACTAGAATCTTGTCGGGCATTTAATATACCAACCTAAATTTATATTTCAGTACAACGTTGCAGAAAGTACCAATAAAGCTAAATCTAAGTAACAACTATTAATTGTCACTGTAACTGTATTAATATTCCTCATTTCGCAGTAGATGTCGCCTTAGTTCTTTTCATCTCCAGATTTTGTCTTCTTTTTAGCATGAATACATGATATAGAGACAAATAACTAAGGGTATAGGCTGCAAAATAGCGAATGAAGATATATAAGAGCAATATCGAGTGAAGAGAGGGTTTACCCAATGTATACACCTGGATGGTTCTCACTTTTTGTGCGCCAGGGTAGCTGTCACCAGGTGGTTTTAGAACTATAAAAAATATTGAGCTAATATGATCAATGCCATATCTTCATTCAAGCAATTCACAGCATAAAAACCCGCCACAGAGTCTATATTCAAATCTTCATATTCATGGTAATTTCAGTTCTTATATATTGCAATTTAGGTGCCTATAAGCTGTCCTATTAATGATGTCTACTCTCTGGGGACGTCAATGGTTTATAATTGAAATATAATCGATAAATAAATATGCCAAAAATTACCTAGAATACCTCAGGAAAAATGCCATAAAATTTTTGCACTATGCCAACATTATTGGATGGTACTCCAATGAATTTTGCAATTGATCAAATAATTGCTCAAGATTTGGTCAGAATTGAGTAAACACAAGCATTCTACCAGCAGTTCTATAATTGAAAAAATATGCCTGAATTCTCCCAGGCCAGAGCTATAAAAAATCTGAACGACTGAATTTTTATCTAAAAATTTTAAGGGTTTAGTGGATTAGCTTATTGTTTTTATGTATATAAGGCGAGCTATTTCCTCTATATTTTGTATTATTGAATAAATTAACTATAATATAAATATTATATATTATATATATTTCACCACATCTAATTAAAGTTTAATTACCTTCAAAGGGGACTTTATTTCCAAATATAGATTCAATTCATAAGTTAGTATTGCACATTCATGCATGCTCAACCTTGAGATCTACAGGGCTTCTATAACACAATGGTCTTGGTCTACTTTTTCAATATAAAAGATAAATGACTTTGGAATAAAGAGTACCTGATCACTGGTACTTATAATTAGAATGCCCTCTTTTCACCTTAATTGATACACAAATTTATATAACCTGCCTTCAGGGGATTATATGTAAAACTGGCTTTTCATTCAAGCTAATAAAAGAGTTTAATTTATATATATATGTATATAATTAGCTGTAAAAGCAAACAATTGTATTACAATGCCATTCTTTTAGTAATTTTAAACATGCTATTCATAATATTCGATAAAACGATTCGTTGAGCTACCTAATTTGAGTAGTTAATATTATATAAGATTGGAAACGATAGATTACTAAACAGCTAGCTCTATGATAAATTTTTACACTCATAACATATGGTAGGTTGAAAAACTCTGAGCACTTGGCTTGATATCAAATGTTTAAGATCTGAAAAAAAGTGTGCCTCTGTAAGTTTCAAGTTTAATATCATATGATAGCCTATTAGTTCTCTCTTTCTGACTAATAACTAGCTGATCGATTCAAAAGCGTTACCAAACAAACCATGGCAGTAGACTGTTTCTCTATATATAGTATAATATATGGTAGTTTTGAAGTTTACTTGAGATAATTAAGTCTACCTGGTATTAAACGGATATTTTCTGTAGCTAATATAATTCTCTCAGCCACAACTGCACGTGTCTTGAACACGAAATATATATTCAATACTCAAACTGTAGATGTATATAGAATACCAGCTGTATATGCTAGTTTCACCGATGGTATATATCAATTGGATATCATTGGTTAACAGCGAATAACTTTAGTCTTTCAAATATTGTCCAGACTGGACTAGATGCTTAATGTCATTTGAATTATCAAAATATCCATTGAATAATTATAAGTACGACTGCACTGGTTATTAAGAAATATATAAAGCCTTGATACTTAATCGCTATATACCATCTTAAAATCACTTTAGAACTCACAATTTTTAAGCCACTGGAGCAAAACCATTTCAGACAAAGCAATTATTATACTGTTTTACTCAGTTCTATTTCTATTTTCAAACCGTTATAACTCCACATCTTTAGGTCCACTATAGATATATATAGAATAAAAATACTGGCATGATGTAACTTCAAAAATTGTTCAGCAGCTTAAATTTCGTGAGAAACTTTTTATTCATCAGTTCTATGATGCATGTTTATTATCATATCTCGAACTATAGTTCACCCAACTTGAAAGATATATATATAGCCATGGAGTTTAAACTCATTACCACGGTTCAAAAA
The DNA here is from genome assembly GCA_030579975.1 of Blastobotrys buckinghamii (nom. inval.). Lineage (NCBI taxonomy): Eukaryota > Fungi > Ascomycota > Dipodascomycetes > Dipodascales > Trichomonascaceae > Blastobotrys > Blastobotrys buckinghamii (nom. inval.). The sequence continues at coordinate 29,215 of JAKTSB010000077.1, forward strand.
CAATCAACTCATGAAGCATGTTCCTCTCAATTCTTTCAACCGTGTCTTAGTCCAATAAGATTAGTTGAAAACTGCACTCATTATTAGTCACACTGTCTTGAAATCTTGTCAAATCAATCTAATTTTATTGTATCTTTTGTCACCTTGAAAAATATCTCTATCTGGTACCTTCAATTTTCATGGTCCTCACTGAACTAAACTTTATAATCTTGAAAATGCCTATTTATGATCACTTCAAATGCGAAAATATTTACTAGGTATAAAACCAATTATCACCTTCAGAATATTTATCATCCTGTCTGAATCCAAAAAATTTCGAATGATTAAAGTCACCACCACCAACACACTACACCAAAATGCTTTTTTTTTTTCGCGTCGCGTCTCGCACATGGTTTGTAACTTTTGTCTAGCGGTGATAAACTTTCTAGTTTTAGGATTATTACGCAACTATGATGCGTTTTTTTTCAAGAAAGTTAAACAAAAAAACCGTGCCACATTTCTTGTTCTCTAAGATAGGGTGGGTGCTCTGAATTAGGTAACTTTTAGCCTTTTCTGGAACTTTTTTTTTCAATAATGCCATGACAGTATCTATAGCTTAAGCTAATTAATCAATTGTGAATTGATGAAAGAATTCGAGGGACATTGTCAGATTTAGGAGTGCATCCAGCTTACTTCTTTATCGCAATTATATCAATGCATACGTTGATAATGTTTAAGAGAGATAAGAGATCGATGCAGTTGATAGTTTTATGGATCCATAAATATGAAACTCCGCTTCACTGCTGAGAACCTTACACGCCTGAAGTATACATACGTTGTCTACTGAAAAACTCCTGCTCAATAGCAAATTATTGACTAAATCAAATAGAAAGGTACATGCGCGGATAGACTAGTTTTTCGGTTTAAGCGATATAGCCCCATTATCTTGAGTAATACACAAAATGGAGTCAGTGGGTATAAGCTATTGCTGGCATGAAAAAATTCAGCCCAGGAGCTTTTCAAAATCTAAACACCTAGGCTTACTAGTTAATTGGTTGATTGAATATACAAATGTAAACTTGAAATCAATTGTACCTTTCACATAGAGTGTTTTAAAGACAAAAAAATATGGTACAGAAACATTTGGGGGGAGGGGGGTTTGCAATTGATTATTACTGTAGATATTAATTAAAATTTTTAACCTCTAGGTATTTTAAGTAATTACCAACATGTAGTTTAAAGACCAGTTGAAAGAAAATAACTATGTATACTGAATAGTTGAGTTTGCAGTTTTTTTTTCTCGAAGACAATTGGTGACAGCTCAGCAGAGGCCTTGTATACAGCATGCAGGCTTGAGCTCTAAAAATAAACTTTTGGATACCCCAACAATATATGAAGCAGAAAATTTCTGCGTGTTCACTATAGTCTAGATACATGTATTAGCCATTATGGATATATAAAAGTTACTAAAATCCTGAATATAATAACCTAAGCACAGGATAATGCGGCAGACTAAAGAAGAAACTGAAATAGAGCCAATTCACATCATCCGGATACTTCTTAATCCTTAATTTAATATATCTTACGTAATAACAATAACTTTCGCTAATACTAAAAAAAGGTCCTGATTTTTCACATGCATTGTAGACTACTGTATATCTCACTTTTCATAGCCACAAAAACTGACATGTGGCTTGAAACCATTGAATCGAACGACTGATGTAATTACCTGAAAACCACCATCATGTTTCCTAGATCACAAATATAAAGAAGCTTTTGTGTATCTTTGTTCAATCGAGCTAGTTCATTGCTTTAACCATACATCTGAAGTGTCCTTCTTTCAAACTCACCCTAAGCCAATTTTATTCTTACAGCCAGCTGAATTTCCTACCAATAATAAAATTTATTCAAATATCACAAAAAATAGAGAGTAATTCGTATTAAACTATAAGTATGAGCCCACTCAGTCTTGTATATACAAATTAATGTATATTTGTAATTTCACGATTAGAGATTCACTACGATTTTATTGATAATAAAACACTAATCCACAAAACCATAAAAAAGAAATACATGCCATGGATAATCAGTCAAAAAAATCAGGTTTGATCATGTTCGAAATAATTTACAAATCCTCGATCATGCTGCAGAGTACATTTGTACCAGCTAGCTGTGACTTTTGATTCAAAATATTTGAAAAGAATCAGATCTAAGATATCGTAAGATAAAGGCACTAAATGTCTCAGATCTTGTACTCACAACAAGTGTACCGTGGAAAGCACCGAAGGGGTTTGCCCATAACAGCAAACAAAAAGCTTCAGCGGCATCAGGTATCTTTTCAAGCTTAAACCTGGGATGATGGTTCCACGCTGGATAAAGTTAAAAAGTTTATCCTCGTTGCGATGTCTATATCTTTTTTACGAGGGTGACATCAAATTTTAATTATAAAAAAGAATCTGATAAAAATACGAGACGAAGCTGGTCCTTTACTACTGTGATTGCGATTTGGTCAATCAATGCATATACCAAGGCACAAGAAGCACTTAGAGTTATAAATTAGAGGATCCGTTTCATAGAATAAGAGGACTCTGTATATATATACATGAGGTTGATATAAATATTTTTAGATTAAATAGAACATAGTTATTCTACTAAATTTTATAATTAAAAAAAGTTTCTTGAGAAAAAAAAAAAAAAAAAAAAAAATCAGAAAAATCTCACAAAAATTAAAAATTTATTAAAAAAAAAACCCCATTTCCCCAAATTAAAAAGAAGTATATAAATTTATTAACAAAATAAATACAAATAAAAAATAATTAATAATAAAAGCTCAATTAAACAATATCCCAAAAGAAACGCAAACATTTTAACATTCAAATAAAGCTCTAAAATGTTCCTCATTAGTTAGATCTCTACTTTTAGCCATCAACAATCTTAATCGTAAAACTTCCATTTCTAAATGTTGATTTCTAGCAGTTAAATGTTCGCATCGCTTTTCTAATTCACTTAATCTTTCAGTTTTTCTAGCTCTTGATCTTCTAGCTGCTTCAGTATTTCTAGCTCTTTTAATTTGAGCTTTTTCTTCAGTTGTCTTTGACTTTTTATTATTAGTGTCCTCGGATGATAATGGAGGAGATGATGCAATGCTATTATTATTATTAGTAGTAGTAGTATTATTATTGGTGGTATCTGAGTATGCACGTTTCTTGCCGTTGTTGTTAGTATTAGTAGATTCATCTGGAGGGCTGACCAGCAGCTGTGGTTTTGTAGTATTATTAGCACTATTGTCCAAATTATTCAAAAATTGCTTCGAAGCTTTATTATTAGAGGAAGGAGGAGCTTGTTTAACATTGGTTGGATAAATTGGTTGATCTTCTTCATTGAATAATGATTGCCATTGAGATTGAGGGTTATTTTTATAAATTGGATTGGTCATTTTTTTTATTGATTCATTATTAATATTAGAATCACCATTATTTGAAGCTGAAGAAGAATGAGGAGTATGAGCTTCACTATTATAGTCCAATTCACATGAAGATTCACGATTAGTACCATTTACTGGAGCACTTAATAACTCATTGTTGTTATGTTCAAACATTAAAGCTGGGGGTGACATGATGGGTGAAGGTGCAGTATTATTATTATGATAATTGTCAAACATTAAAGAATTATTATGAATAGAAGTAGGAATTGGAGTATGAGTATTTCGATTGATTTGATAATTTGGATTTGAAAATGGTGGGAATTGAGAACTATTTGTACTCTTTTCTTCTTTATCAATAATATCTTGATAATTTGGTATAGAATTATTATTGTTGTATTGAGTTAGAGTATCTAAATTGTTGTTATAAATATATAAAGGGGAAGAATGGTTGTATGTCTGAGAATTGCTTGATTGCCCCAGCTGATAGTTTGCCGTGAAGTCATCAATAATTTGAATAGCTGGCTCCTCATCAATATTTTGAACTGGAACTCCTACAACTGGGATTTGATAATTACTAGTTGAATAAACCATATTGAGACTGAGAATATTTTTTTTGGAGCTAGTAGTAGTATACTATAGTTGTTTCGTATTTTTTTATTTTTTTTTTTCTTATGTTCTGCTTATTAAGAATCAATTGCGTATTATTTTTCTGACAGGTTGAGACTGTTGCTTAAACTGGTGTTATTTGATAAACTATTCGTATTAAATGGTTGCAAACTTCAACAATTTTTAGTAGCAGTTGAATAGATTGATGAATTAAAGTGGCCTGGAGTTGTCTTGGATATGGCCAGATTCTAAAACAAAAGTGGTGCTAGATTCTATGAGATTTTAAACAAACACGGCTGATAAGAAACCTAGTTTTTTTGATACACTTAATTATTAACTTGATAATATTGTATTCAACTGAGGTTGAAAAAGTATAAAATTAGTAAGTAGTACTATAGTTGATAGTATTTTTCGGATGCGTGCCGTTTTGCTGTATTAACGCGCTATAGTAGTACTGGACAAAAAAATTACACCTTAAAGTCAAAAAAAAATTTTGATTGATTAGAATCTGGAATTGCAGTATAAAAAGGTTGATGAAAAATGTGGCTTAGACAGCAAGATCTAAAAAGAAAAGATGTGGCAATTCTTTGAGCTATGTTTTGTTTTGTAAAACTTTGAAAGCTGTGCAACCCTTTGATAGTGAAATAAAGTGTGGAGTATTTTTAGTTCGAATGTGTATTATTAAAACTTGATGATCCGATTGTGAAACCTCACTATCTAAAAATTTTTTTAAATGCTTTTTCCTTTCTGATCGAATTATGCTTGTTATCGAAGAATGATAATATATGCTTCAAAAAGGGCTGTTAGTTGCAGTTGAAGGAACCTTGGGAAAAAAATAAACTTGATCAATAACAAATAAATTCTCAAACTGTTTGTTTGTTGATATTTTATTGGTCAATTGTTTTGTATTTTAAAAGAGGGGGTTGTTGTCTTTATTTGAAGATGTGAGTGTGTGTATGTGCTTTTTTTTTTTTTTTTTTTTTTTTCTTGAACCTAGTATACTTAGGCAAATAACTCAATTAACCTTCAATTTGATACTAGAAAAAAATTGTAAACCTTAAGTATTATAAGAATAGTCAAGGTGGTTGTGTAAGAATACAGTAGTTGTTATATATTTAAAAAGTTTGTGTGTAAATAAGTATATTTTGGTTGTGGTGGCAAAAAAACAAAAAAAATTGAAAAAAAAGTGGCAATAGTTAAAGTATTTATACCATTGGAAAAATTTCAACATCAAAAAAAGAACAATTTTATCTCCATCTCGATAGTAATTTTAAGAGGAAAAATAATAACTTGCAGCAATTGCATATTCTATCAATTGGTGATCATTGTCGTGCTAATGTGGTTGAAAAATTTATTCCAAGTAGGGCTATTGGATTTGCCACCCATTATGTCTGTCCAAATTGATCAACTTGCATATCGCGGGACCTTCGCGTCTTTCGGTCGTGCGCGTAAAACTTCTTTATGCTGCTGCTGTGTCACTTGATCGATGATGCTTGAGGCATTGTGCTTTTGAGTGTGCTTGAAGCTTGAACGTTGTATCAGCTTGCTTTTATAATGCATCACAAATTAAATTAATTCTCATTGACCCCTGCTATATATAGCTAAAATGTGTGTGTATACTATAAAATCATTGTTTTTAGAGTCATAGACAAAATACTTTAACTACGTATTATAGTTCTGCGTGAGTTCAAAATTCGATCATGTTTTTTCAATTTTATGTATTTTTGCTTATTTTAATGTATACATGTTTACTATTATAGAACCAATTGATTAATCATTTAATAGAGAAAAAAATTAATGGTCAACAAAGAATTTTCAGGGTTGGGGAAACCAGATCTGATCTGATCGATCGGCAAAGATCTCAACTCTCAACACGTAAAATTAGTTGAGAAAAAATTTTGTTCTGCGTTCGCGTTGGAAGTTGGATTAGAACTATAGTTTGGGACAACGGAATAATAATAATTTTTTTTTGTTCTTATACTATATATAGATAATGTGTGCATGAAATGAAAATTAGATGCATAAAATACGGTTTCACCCTCCCCCAAAAGAGCAGAGTTAAGCTTATTATCACATTTACTTACTGCTACGAGTTGTTACTTAGCCCTATAGCTCGGCAATTTTACTTGACGAAATTCACGTTGGGTACCATGGTATAAGACTATAGTTGCAGTCTAAAAATCTTTCTACATTTATACCCAACGTGAATTTACCAACAACTGTTCCCTATCCTAGATTATGACGACCAGCAAATCGCCCTAGGGTTAGAGAGATCCAAAGATTGCGAAATATTTGACTCTAGAAACCCAATTGGTTTGGTTTTTCAGTGTAATCCTAGTATCTCAAAAGTTGGTAAACTACAAAGAATGCGCGCTATATAATTGAACAAGAAAAATAGTAGTGTTCATCATTACCTCAAATGGAAGCATCAAATTACGTTGTCTCGCATGAATGGGTTCTGATAAGGGTAAACCAGCTTGAACAAGAAAGAATTATAAAAACACGTAAATTTTTCAAACGCGTCTGAAATGATATTAATATTTTGTTATATCGATGGTTCTCATGTGATTATTTCCACGAATTGAGTAGTTTCATATAAATTGATAACAAGTTACAAATTCGACAGTGGCTCATTTGGTGTAAATTGTCGAATTTATTGAATCAGCATGATTGGTCAGTTGCTACCTATGCTAGCTATGATGCCCTTAACCACCTGTATAGTTATTTCTTGATAACCCTAATATAGGGAAGATTTGAGTATCAGATATATATAGCTAATATGGCGTCCATTATAAAATTTTATAGTCAGTTCGGTTCTACTCTGGAATTGCCAATTGGTAGTTAGCTAACAATTGTCAATGGATATTAGTTAATGCCATACATTGCAATCAACTTAATAATTAAAATTATATTATAAAGATTAATTGAGGAGGTGCTAATTAACTTAATTAGCAGGCACAAGTATTTGAACCTATTGGATTCATGGGCGAGTATAATATAAATAACTCCAACTTAAGATCCCGCAGCTTTGAGTTTATGAAGTTATATATAAGCTTGTTGGACAAGAGCAGACAATGATCACGAATGCTTATCATCTCCTGATTTGGACTAGGCTCCCTCGATCGCATATAACACGAAAGGTTTTTAACGCGTCTAGCTAAAACTTTTTTGAAAATTTAAATTATTTTGCAGTTGTCAAGGGTTAGTTGGTATTGACCGGGATACCGATCCGAGTATCTATAGTATGTATACTTTACCGTCCCGGTATCCTAATATCTCAGTGGCTGGGCAATATCCCAATGGCTAGGTATTTATAGTTACATTTATTGTATATATTCATGTAATCTTTTATTTTTAATTCATTATCACCTTTATTCTTAAAATTCTGTATCTTCGGCTCAAGAAGCTAACACAGTTCTGAGTAGTTCGAGGCTTATTCTAGATTTCCCGTCTCGGCAATTGCCGATACGGTAAATGGTGCGGCTTTAAGTCTATTACTCACTGCCACCTTATTATTCTATTGATATATATTTTGTACACGTAAAAGACTATAATAGAGAACATCATCACTTTTACTATATAAAAATAGTGTTCATCAATTGTAGCAGTAACATGGCGACACATGCATTCAAGTTACCTACTGAGCAAGCCCGAAATGGGTCAAAAGACGACCTTTAGAATATTGTTAGTCTATGCAATCTAGTTTTCGATACTTTGGAGGTGTTAGGGTTTCAGCGACACGCACCCGACTCCACTTCAGAAGATCTAACTACATAGTATAATCAATTTATAAAAGATATTGAAGATGGTAAATATAATGCTTTAATTAACAAATTACAACAAAAAGATGATACTATTAAGAAAGACATTAATCAACATCCTGTTGCAGCGATTCCAGAAGTTAACCCAGGTCAACCAGCTCAATCAGGATTGTCAGATCTCTTTTTAAAAGCAAAACTCTCACCAAAACATTGTGAATTATACTGTAGTAATTAGTTTATTTTAGCAATATACACAAATGAATGAAACGACCTATTTATACACCAATAAAGACAAACGAGTAATCAAATGGAAGAGCCTGAAAAAAAAAAAAAAAAATAGATTGGTATATCAAAATAAATAACTATGCTAGATATATATATATATATTCTAAAACTATTATATGCAAAAACTTTCCACATCTATATCATCCCGAAAGTGATACTTGTATAACCTACAAGAATGGCTTTAACAATTGTTGCTCATTATCATCCCCACCAATCCCAGTCATAACCTCCATCTTTTGAATGTTAGCAACAATTTTCTTGACACCGTTCCCACTACTCAATGATTTTCTTCTTCCGGCTACAGATGTACCACCTCCACTATTTGGACCAACATTAGATAAAGTAAACAACCCACTACATTCTAAAACATTAATTAATTGTAAAAGCTCGCCGTATTGTAATTTACCCAGTGCACTTGAACTAGTTTTAACGATAGAATTGTATTTTTCAAATAAAATTGTTAAATTATTATAACGGTGACAAACCACCAAACTTAATAAAGCCTTTTGATGAACGTTCAATTTTTTAACTCGTGATACACTTGACCCACCAAATGCATTGGTACAAACCTTGGATACATGCATGACAGTGGCTTTAACTCTTACACCATCTTTATTTTTTGATTCAAGTTCAGCTAATTCAATTGCACCTTTTACAACCTCAAAACTTTTTCTTAAATCCCCAGTATTTGCTGCAGTTTTTCTTGCACAAAGTTGAATAGCTGCAGGATGCATCAATTGAGTATCATTATCATCTGTGTAGAAATGTTGTAATGATTTTAGTTTATTTGTAATAATGTCTGCAATTTGTGGTGCAGTATATGGCGTGAATAATAAATGTTCAGGAGTTAAATTTTTCAATCTTAATTTTGGTAAAAACCTTTCTGTTAAATCCAATGCATTAGCAATACCAATTAATAATAAGTTAGATTCTAAATCATTAGCCCATTTGAATAAGTCAAATAATGTATTACTTGAATCTTGATCATGTTTAATTAAATGATCCATTTCATCTAATACAACTACATGACGTTTATTGGTATCATAGAAAATTTTGGATAGTTTATCTCTTGGGTTTGCTGTAGTAGTACCAATTAAATTGATACAAATTTGATCAAAAACTTTTTCAGGTTGAGAAATACTCATGCAATTAATAATAACCTTTTTTCGATTGTTTTTTCTTTCTTTTGATAATAATTCAGTTACTAATGCTGATTTACCTGTACCTGGTAACCCACTAATATATAATGCACCATTATCATTGATTAAAAAATTTTCCAAAAATTTTCTTTCTTTCTCTCTACCAATAACTTCAGTTTTTGTACTTAGTTGAAATAAACTTTTTGCTGCACTATAGATTGTTTTTGGTGTTTGTGGTGTTGTTGGAGGCGTTTGCAATTGAGAATTTGGAACTGCTTTGATTCGTTTCTTTGTAGGAGTTCTTGGAATTAATGATTCCTCGAAATCTGATTCATCATCTTCTCTTTTCCTTTTATTTGTACTGATTTTACTAGAAGCTTTTGTTTGTTTTTTTACAAGTTCTTGCTGCTGCTCATCATCTGATAGTTCCAAGATATTCGGAGTTGATGCACTTTTTTTAATCTTTGATGATGCCATTTTTGAAATATTTACAGAACTTTTTGATCGTTTTGGTGATGGTGAAGGAGGTGCTTCACGTGGAGGTGAAATTCTATCCAAGGCCGGCTTGGATGGTGATTGTAGTTTAGCCTGTAATCTTCTTGATTGTCTTCTGACTAATGTCATTGTATTAATTATTAAAAAAATAAGAACTGAATAAACAAAAAAAATAAGAAATAAATATGAATAACCAAAATACTAATCAATAATATTTGTTATTTAGAATCGAAATAAAATAAAAAATGTAGTTGAAATTTGCAAAAAATGTAAATGTTAAAAAACGCGAAACGAATAAAGTGGAAAAATGTGTATTATTATATTATGAGAGAAGTGTGCGACTGGAAAAAAAAAACCAATTTACGCGTGGGGTTATCGCTCCGTAACGAGATAGTTTAAGTTCTAAGCGAGTAGAAAATTTTTAGATGGAGTTTGTTTATTTAGTGCTTAATTGGGAAATTCAATTAACGCGCTATTTCAGGTAGTTGGCAGCAATTAATGTGTTAAGTTTGTGGTAGAGGTTTGATTAGATGGGCCGGAGGATCGGTGTAATGCTTAAAGAAAGACCGGTACTGCTTGGCTGAATCTTGAGGTAACGTTTAAGCAAGCTCAGCAACTAAGTTTCGGTTTATAACCATTCAACTGGAAGGGCCCAAACATTTCGTTCTCTATGTACTAAATTATCTACAATATTCATAATAATATTCGACGAGTGTTTATGTTAGATATGAATTAACGGGCCATTTTATCTGGCTGAGTTTAATTGAACCATTGTTTAGGTTAGCTTCCTGTGTTAATATCACTACCATATATCAACAATGTCTAGCAATAACTGTCTATCACCCAACTGATAGTAACTAGTGAGGTAAAAGCTTGCCGACAAATTTATTCGAGAGACCCAGCACTTCAAAATTTAATATCGAACCAACTAAAATATAAGTCAAATAAATTGATTCTATTACTAGAGTAACAGTTCTACTAGATTACATAAATCTACGATAAAGTTACAATACATTACGGAACAACCATTAGGTAATTTGGGTATTGCTTGGGTATGAGGTTTACAAAACTGAAAAATTCTTAAGTAGTGCTAGTTGCTTTTGTAATCCATTTTTCAAATTTTGTCGATAGCTTTTGGTTGGTTGTGAATATTAATACGATCTATAAATAAGCATTGTTCTGTTCTTGAAAAGTTCGTGATAGTAATATTTGGTAAAAATTGTTGCAATAAAAAAACATTCGATTTAAAATAATTATACTTTTTGCTAGTTAAAAAATATATTTCATAGTATTCTTCTTCATTTCTCGTTCAGCTAATATTTGTGTTGGTTAATAAATAGTAAATTTTCTTTAAGCTTCTTGAGGCTGCTCATTTCGTTCTCTAGTTTCTGGTCGATCATATTCAGTGCTTGTGAAATCAGGCTCCTGTCTACTACTAACTTCGATATCTTTATTATCTGTTTCAGTATCTCGTTCGTAATCAGCATCTCTATCATAATAATTTTGATCTTGATCATAATATTCTCGTCTTTCATCATAATTAGGTGACCTTGGAGTTCTTCTTTCGAATTCTCTTTCACGATCGGGGTCATTTTCTCGTTCTCTTGCAATATCTTGCTCTCTATTCACTGATGGTGATCGATTATTATAACTATCTTCATTGTTAGTATCATTGTTAGCAGGCCAATCATAATTTCTTCGATAGCCGCCATCTTCATTTGACATTCTTGATGGACTTGGTGAACGACTACCATTAGCATAAGATGGTGGTGGCGGCCCATATCCATCACGATCTCTATACCCATTAGAATAGCCACCTCTGAAGCCACCTCTGAATCCACCTCTATAATCACCACGATGGCCACCTCTTGGGTTAAATCCACCTCTGAAATCTCCTCTACCTCTAAAACCACCTCTACCTCTAATTCCTCCTCTAGGGTTAAAGCCTCCTCTTGGATTAAAACCACCTCTTGATGGATAACTACCATACCTTGGAGGATGTGTGGCCCTTGCCCAATCTATACTAACGATATCACCACATCTTAATGGTCGTTTATGCATGTCGTAATATGCATCTTCAGCATCTCTTGGGTCTGAAAATTCAATAAATGCAAATAATGAAGCTTGTGGATGCTTTGGTGGTGGAATATCACATCGTACGATTGGTCCAAATCTTGTTATTATTGTTAGTTTATTTCGTTCTTATCATTTTTGTTGTTAGGGGGTCGTACTTTTCAAAATCATAAGCAAGTTCTCGTGCTCTTACGTCTCGTTCAAAGCCTGTAACGTATAAAGTTCGACAAGGCATTGTAATATCTTTTTTTGTAGTTGGTCGATGAAATATATGTCGTGAAAACTAAAATATAAAAAAGGAAGAATAAAATAATGTGAGTGTCAAAAAGGCAAGAAATTTTGTAAAATCTTCCTCAATATTATTAATCGAGTTATTAGTTTACAAGGTTTTCCTTTAATAAATTGGCTTAAGCGTGCACAAAATCAGTTTAAGGCGCGCCAAATTAAACTCAAAAATGAGGATGATTTTTTGGATTCAAAAACTTATGATGTAAATTTCACTTAAGCTGGTTTTCCAGAATGATTAAGAAGGTTGGATTTACAAAGCTCTATCAATTGGGAGTTTCAGATGGATTTGTGAGGTGACTTAATGAGACCGTCGTGCGCAAGCGTCACTAATTTGGTTTAAGTTGATTTAACAAGCACTTGATCTCTGAGAATTTGGCATCCCTGGCTGGTTACACAGTCTTCGTCAAGGGATTCATGCAAGTGCTATAATGACCAAAATAGATCTAGCTGATAGGCTTGTGCCTGCGATATCCATATTTACATGTAGTATTTAAACTGATAAAAGTTGTCGTTAGCTCTATAAGAGACAGATCGGGCTGGCTGTACTCGTTGATAATTTCGGAATAAGCCGAATTTTACTATCGTTGGAATGAAGAGTGTTATTCTATCAGTTCATCAGAACATATCGATCTTCTTGGTTAATAAGATAAACCTCAACTGACGCTTAGAGGCAGAGATGCTTACGATAAATGTATATACATGTATGGATAGGTACTAGTTTTTAAGTGTACTTATCATTCCAGCCATTATTGCAGTATTAAGCTGCTTATAGCAACATTTGATCTTTCTATAATTGTATATGTGAGCCTTCCGATTTAGAAGCCAACTATGTAGTTCTTGTAGTTTGGTACGTTTAGGATATATAACTTTATTATAATATATATATATATATATATTGAATATATAGGGATAGTTACACCCATAGGTATTAAATTTCTTATGATTGTATATCCATGAATGTCAATCGGTCAGTTGCCCACAAGTTTAGAAAGACTGATATTTATAATATATGTAATCAGCAATTAATTCATTGATATATATTAGGTACCACCAATTTCTTATACACGTACAAACTTTGAGCACTTGTGCACATGAAATTTAATTAATCCTGTATACATACATATGCTTCCGTAAGTCAATTGTTGATTACCATATTAATCATTTACCTATAGCTGTATATTCCGGCCTTTGATTTGCAAACGCATAAATACTTATCAGTTTAAGTATAACATAAGTTAGCAGCATATCATTTGCATTATTATATATATTCAATTTAAAGTAGAACCATTAAATATATATATATGTATACCTGATATCATGAATTTAAATTATTTGTAGAATTAACTACAACCTATCATACGTGTACATCTAAAATTGTTGGTCATAAAATCACGCTTAATATTTTAAATTATAAGCATGCAATAAATTTTTATACCACACTTTACATTACATTGTAGATTTAAATTTATAATTTAAATCGATCGTTGCATCATTGATGCCATACATTTAATTATTAATGCATTGGATACGACATACATGGTACACGATACATGCCCATGGTGATAGACTCATTGAAAAAAAACTAAAAAATATCCATATATATATAGCCACTTAAGTTTACATGTGCTACAATCAATTGATAACTCACTTAATTTTAAATTCTACAGTATACAATAGTGATTCAAAATTTCTAGTTGACTGCACAAGTTTTCATAAATAAAAATCTGCAGTACTAATAATTATCTGTAATTATAATGTAGGATACCAGATACTCTTCATAAAATTCACTCTCTTTAAGCTTCACATATTTTTATACAGTAGAATCAAGTACCAATAATAACTTATTGATAATCACTTAGTTACCATGCATCCATGGCAAGAACCAAAAATTGAGCTAGTTATATCCCATTGACCTCAAGATTTAATGTTGAGCTCGATCGCTGGAGTTGGACTTAGATATCACTGTTGAGTAGGTGCAAATATATACAACCAACACAGTATAATTCCAGGTATTATAATTTACTGGTTGCAATGACCAATGGATGAGAATGTTCATTGACCAGATATCATTGTCAAATATGCAACAATTTGATTATAATAGCTACAATTAATTTTCATTTAACTTGTTTCGTGGTCGAAAGAGAATGTTGAATAGATAGTCATATCCGAATATTCAGTAATGAAGTATTGCTTATAGGCAAGCTTAAAAACAGTATTAATTGTTTTTATCAAATTGGGCCGAACACGCAAATTTCAATTGAATTTTATATCGGATGTTGAGCAATCCTAAACAGGGTCTCATATGATATCAATTTCATTTGAGCCATGGATCGATGCTTGAAAATAGAATAGATTAACTCATTCGTATATAGCTCATCTATATATCCCAACAATACTCCTTGATAACAATTTTATGACCGGTATACCATAGAATCTCTTTTCTGTTATCATAATTATCAATAAGGGTCCAAAGATGCTGAAATCATCGTAACAAAATAGGGTTCAACCAAGATTGTTAACCATGTATATTGGTACATCTGCTTGAACGTATACTATAGTATACTAGACATACTGCTTAATTTAATTAATTTCGAAAATTTGCCACACATTCCTCACAAGTTTGTTGTACTGATACATTATATGCATAATAATTAATTACAAGTAAGCTTAAGTAGAAATCAACTATAAATATATAGTCTGATATATTTAGTCAAATGGTTATCCATTTTCATTAACCATATGAAATACCAAGTAGTAACTACTTTTTGAATCATGGCATCAATATACTGTAGAATTCCATATATAGTAATAACACATACAGTAATTCTCAAGTATTTATCAATCTGCTTCATTCAATCGAATTGGCTGATTAACTGTATGCTTGTGAACTTACAATCAGATCATTTATCATCAGGATACTTATAATATACGATATGTAAGACAGAAATTCAGGGATCAATTTTCAGCAGCAGGAGATATTAAACACAAGATATCTATATATCACTAATATCAAGCTGCTCTAACAACGAGCCGCACAATTTACGGTGAACCGAGTTTATTACTTCCCAACCGAAAAAGAAAAAAAATGGTTTCAAATAGAGAAACACAAAAATCAAAAAATCCCCACCAGCTTTTGAATAAAAACCCAACAAAAAAATAAGACTCTTACTTAATGGCCATTTTAGGCTGATGAGCCGCGTGCGCTGAGCTAATCTGTTAACGCTTAATTCTTTGAGCATGCAACCGTAAAATAAAAAAATTATTTCACACTTACAGGCTACAGGTCAATTTTTCTACTACTTTAGCGGGGGGATCCCAGGTAACTTTAGGCGTATCTATACCATCATAATATGGACACTAAATTTTTCTCTTCCTTTTCGTCAACTAATAAGAATTAATTAATAAAGCTATCGACACGTTTGACATTTTTGATACCATCTAGACCAACCCCTTTTCCCATCACACATATACTATTTTATTTCCTGGTCATTAGTTTTTATCTATTTATTTATTTCATAACTTCTTACGAATAAATTAAAGGGTCAACAATGAATGGTAATGATTATAATTTTTATACAGATGGGTCAGCGATGAATGGAGGAATACAATTTGATGGTGGTATGATGATGATGAATAATATGAATACAAATCATGGTAATAGTCCGAATGATATATCTATGGAAGATGCTAATGATAGTCCACAAACGAATGGGTATCACCAACATCAACAAAATGGCTTTACAACTAATGAGAATTTTAATAATACTAACAATACTAACGGCAATACAACAAATAATAATACTAATAATAATTTTTCATCGATGGATCATGTTGATGATGATGAAATTATGAATTATATGAATTTTGATGATAATAAACATTTTAGTAGTATGCTATTTCCACCTGGGGAACAAGAAGCAGTTATTAATGGGGTTCATCACTTCAATAGTAATGAAGATCTAAATTATAGTAAAACAATCAAGGAAGCACAAACAAGATTAGGTAAAATCAAATTCGGTAAAAAATATGGTTTAAATGAAAGTTTACGATTAGATGAAAGAATGGATAATGTATTAAATGAAAAGACAAAATATCGATTACATGTTGGTGACCTCCCCCTAAAAAGTAGAGTTGAAACACAAATTAAATGCAGAGTGGCTATCAGTCCACCACCAGATGAATTCTTATTACATTTACCTGCTGATACAATTGCAAGACCTAAATTCATGCTGGAAAATGAGTTAAATCCTTCAAGAGATGTTGTTTATTTACAAGTTAATGTTGTATCAAAAAATAATCCAAATACTCCAGTACATATTTGTGCAAGATGTATGAATAGAGAAAAGAAGAGAGCTTTTAGAAAGAAAAAACTAGATCCAAATGAAGAATTACATTGGAGTCAACCAAGAGATAGAAGATTGGTTATATTCAATTGCAAACAAATGAGTTTATTGAGCCAGCCGAAAGCATGTGATTTTGGCAATAATGAATTATTACAAGGTAAGGAAATCGAATTACCATTAAGATTAGCATGTTATTGCAGACATCATACTGCAAAAGATGGATTCAGAATTGTTTTTACTTTAAGAGATTGGGAGGATAAAATTATTGGTCAAACAATAACCCCATCGATTTTTATTACAGATGATCATAAAGAAAATAGTGGCTCAAAAGTTGGTAAAGAAATTCCATCACCAGGATCAATCGAAGAAAGTTCAGAAGCTTTCAGTGATACATCATCATATTCATTAAAAAGAAGAAGAGGTGAAGATTGGACAAGTAGTAGTAGGATACCAAGAGTCCCATCGTCCAAATCTATTCAATCTTATTCTACTAATAATGGTAATGCCAATAATAATAATAATCATATGATGAATATAATGCCTAGTCCACAATCATCAGATGGGATTAATATTCAACCATTAACCCCATTACAACAACAAAACAGTTATCATACACCAATGAATAATAATCCAACTTCACCAGTAAATACACCAGTTATTCAAAGAATTATTCCTGCTCAGGGTTCAGTTAGAGGTGGTGTTGAAGTAACTTTGTTAGGTAATGGATTCAGTTCTGGTTTAATTGCAATGTTTGGTGATAGTAAAAGTATGTCAACACAATGCTGGAGTGAAACAACGATTGTTACACATTTACCACCAGCAAGTGGGCCTGGCCCAGTTGTTGTAAGTTTCGAAGGTGTTGTAATGACAAATCCCCAAATTTTTACTTATATTGATGATACTGATCGACAATTAATTGAACTAGCATTACAAGTAGTTGGTATGAAGATGAATGGTAAATTAGAAGATGCAAGAAATATTGCAATGAGAATTGTTCAACAAGATGATGATACTACTAAATTAGAACATCGAATGAGTAATGGGAATAGTCCAAATGAAAGAGAACATGTTATTTTAAGATGTATTGAACTGGTTAGAATGAGTCAACAAGGTAAATTGCCAGACTGGCAATTGAAAAATTCAGAAGGTCAAACAATGATGCATTTAGCTGCCAGTTTGGGGTATTTTAAAGTTATCAAAGAACTATTGAATTTAGGTGTCAGATTTAATTTAAATGATGTTAATGGTATGACTCCATTACATTTTGCTTCTTTACATGGCCATAGAACTATTGTTGAATTATTAGTTCAGCATGGAGCTGATCCATTCCATTTGACTAATAATGGTGAAACTGTTATGGATCTTGCTCAACCTAATTTACGAGATATTTTACCATTAGAAATGTCAAGACAAGAATATACTGAATACTGGATTGCAAGAAGAAATAGTTCATCAATGAGTTTGGATATTTATGAACCATTACCGGATGAAGCTGGTTATAGAGGTAGCGAAGAAGATACTTTTGATTTCTGGAGTGAAGAAGATAGTGATAGTGGATATGAAAATGATAGTGAAGATGATTTATTAGAATCTGATGATGAAAGGTTAATCGCAAGAATTGAACGATCGCAGCAACATGCTGATAACCAACAACAGCAGCAAACTAGATTATCTGCGGCACAAAATATTTCTAATTTATTTTCACAAATTTCTACTAATGCTAAAGATCGATGGGATAAACAATGGGATGATGTTTTGAATTATATTTATAATAAACCGCAACAAAAAGTTTATGAAAGTGATTCTGATTCTCAAACTGTGGTAGCAACTAATAATATTCAAAGAATGTGGAAATATTTTAGAAATGATTCTACTAGTGGATCCAGTCAAAATGGTACTTCACCTCCAAGTTATGATGAAATTTTCCCTGAAGGCACCTCGCAAGTTGCAACAACCGTTGATACTGCTGAACCAAATAAGGTTCATTCTACTACCACAAATACTGCGCCAGAAGAAGTTCAAGAAGTTCAAGAATATAACGAACAAGAGTATATTGATAAATATACCAACGAAAGAAAAGGTCTAAGTAATGATAGAATGTTATTCTTTTTCTGGTTACCTGCTTTGTTATGTATGATGATGGTATTTGTATTTAAATATACCGATGTCTTTGGTATTGAAACTGCTAGGAGAGCTAAATTGGATCAATGGGGTAATAATGTTAGAGAAGTATTGGGCTCTATTATTCTGGGTAGTAAAAGAGTGGCTGGTGGTGCACAATCAACAGCAAGTCAAAGTTTGAGTACACTGGTAGAGAGTATACGAAGTTAATTTATTTATATGTTTTATGTTTCTATTATTAATTATTTTATTTTTTTAAATTATTGTATATATATGTTTTTTTTAATATTTATTATCTATTTTCTCAAAATCATTTTTATTTTTATATCTAGTATTTAAATGTAGATTATAGGGTGTCTTAAAAAACTGAGCCGCACATAATATTACCATCACTATTTTTTGTTAACAATTCGAAGATCTAAACTATATATCGACAACTTGAATAGTTAATTAATTACTGCGACAATATATATAAACAATGATTGTGCAGTTTTTATCATTATTGTGTTTAATACTTATCAGTATTAATGCAAATGACCTATTCAATGCAAAAAGTCCACCTTTTTATCCCACACCAATTGGTGGGCGTTTAAGTGATGATCAAGACTGGACAACTGCTTATAAAAAAGCAAGAGAATTTGTATCCAATTTAAGTTTAGTTGAGAAAGTTAATATTACAACAGGTATTGGTATGATGTTAGGTCCATGTAGCGGAAATACTGGTTCAATTCCAAGAAAAAAATTCCATTCATTATGTCTACAAGACGCTGGTGTATCAGGAGTAGCACATACTGATCATGTTACGGTTTTCCCTTGTGGGTTGGCTGCTGCTGCAACATGGAACAAACAATACTTTTATAAGAGAGGCGCTGCAATGGGTCATGAGGCTAAAATGAAAGGTGTTGATATTCTATTGGGCCCTGTAGCTGGTGGTCCGATTGGTTATAAAGCATTAATGGGTAGAAATTTCGAAACTTTGGGTTTTGATCCTTATCTATCAGGAGTTGCTGGTGGGCTAACAGTATCAGGTATTCAAGATCAAGGTGTTATTGCAACTGCTAAACATTACGTTGGTTATGAACAAGAACATTATAGAAAAACAGATGAATCATTGTTATATGGATTTGGTAAAATTGGATTCCCAATTAGTTCAAATATTGATGATAGAGCAATGCATGAGATTTTCAGTTGGCCATTTGGTGATATGGTAAAATCTGGTGTTGGTTCAATCATGACCAGTTATAATTCTATCAATAATAGTCAAGCAAGTCAAAATTCTTGGACTATTAATAATATTCTGAAAGAACAATTAGGATTCCAAGGATTTGTTATGACTGATTGGGGTGGTCATGATAGTTTAGATGCTGCTTTTAGCGGGTTAGATATGTCGATGCCTGGTACAGGTAACTCTATTATAACTAATGAAGTTGTCTGGGGTAAAGAATTAACTAAGAGTGTATTAAATGGTTCAGTACCAATTGAAAGAGTTAATGATATGGTTACAAGAATCATGGCCTCTGTTTATAAAGTTAAATTAGATGAAAATCGACTAGTACCAAATTTCCATAGTTCTACTTTAAAAACCTATGGTCGAGAATTTCCTGCTACTGGTGAAGGTGATATGGTACAATTAAATTGGCATGTTAAGGCAAGAAATTTAAGCTCAAGTAGCGCAGCGTTTGAAGGTGCATTGGAATCATTTGTTTTATTGAAAAATATTAATGACACATTGCCATTGAAAAGATCAACAAATAAACCAGGTAATTTAGCAATCGTTGGATTAGCAGCCGCACCACCAAGGTCTGGTTTAAATAATGCGCCATTTGGCATTTCAAGTGATGGTGCTTTAGCTAATGGTTGGGGCAGTGCATCTGTTAGATACCCATATTTGATTTCACCATTTGAAGCGATCAATGAAAGAGCTATTTTAGAAGGAATTGATGTTGATTATCACTTTGCTGAAGATTTTGATGATGACTTGAGTAGTGGGTATGCATTAGATACCGTATTAGAAAATAGTGATGTTAATTTAGTCTTTGTATTGGCAGATTCAGGTGAAAGCTTTGGATTAGATGATAATTATGGTGATAGAAAAAATGCTTCATTATGGCATCGAGGTGATGAATTAATTGAAAGAGCTACCAAGATTAATAGAAATAATGTTGTTATTGTTACATCAACAGGTCCAGTTAATATGGAAAGATGGATTGACAATGAAAATGTTACTGCAGTATTGTTCAATCCACCTAATGGCCAAGAATTCGGGTTTGCAGCTGCAATGATTTTATTCGGAGATGAAAATCCGTCAGGTAAATTACCATTCACTATTGCCAAAGATGATAATGATTATGTACCAATCTTATATCAATACGATAATGATACTTTAGGTATTAGCAAAACTCCACAAGATAATTTTGATAGAGGAATGTTGTTAGATTATCGATATTTTGATCAAAATAATATTGAGCCAAGATTTGAATTTGGATATGGTTTAAGTTATACGGAGTTCAAGATTACTGAATTATCAGTTAGTACAGTTCATCACCCACGACGTGAGCCATCACCACCACGAGATTATTTACCATTGAATGAAACTGCTTATGTTACAAATATCTCCACATTACCTGAAGAATGTTTATTCCCATCAAACTTTCGAAAATTCTCCAAAATATTTTACCCATATTTAGATACTGTTGATGAAGCATTACCTCAATACAACAGCTCATATCCATACCCAGATGGTTACAGTACAACCCCATTAACAACACCATCAATTTCAGGTGGTGGTTCAGGTGGTAATCCAGGTTTATGGGAGATAGCGTATCGTGCAAGAGTTACTGTTAAAAATTCTGGTAAATCATATGGTAAAATAGTTCCACAATTATATTTATCAATGCCAAAATCTGATCAATTCCCTACTGCTCCTAGACAATTAAGAGGTTTTGATAAAGTTGGACTTCATCCGGGTGGTGAAGAACAAGTATCATTTGATTTAACTCAAAGAGACTTATCTGTTTGGGATCCTGTAAGACAGGGGTGGGTTGTTCAACCTGGGGTATATACCGTCAGTGTTGGTGATAGTAGTAGAAAATTACCAGTTAGTACTACATTCAAAGTTTTGAGTGATCATGATGGTCAATTAGAGTTTAACGCATAGTAACTGATGTGTAAAAAGTGGTCCTTTGCTTCTAAAGATGGAGATATGCTTCATGATTTTGCTTTATTTATTTTTTAATGTATTTTTAGCTATTATTACTGACTATTTATTTATTTATTTATTATATCCCAATGGCACTTTAAACTTTTTAAATCACTAATATAAAACACAATAATAACCTTGTAGCATTCTTTAAAATGATTTGGAGTAAGTCCAGCTCCTTCAGTTTTAGGATATGCCTTAATTAACTGGAATAGCTTTGTAAGATAGAGATTAGAACTCCATCTCCTTAAGAGAATTCGTGTACATGTGTGAAAATAATCAGTCATGCTGTCGTGTACTACCTATAACTCTTTAAATTTCCCTAGCAGCATTAATAAACGCCACTAACCTTTTTATAAGAAATACCTGGGCCCTGAATGACCATGTATATCGATCAATCTTATAACCCATCTCATAACAAATAATAATGGCCTTGATACAAATTATTTCATCAATGCAAGGCTCCCAACCAATCAGCCTTCTCGTTCCTGGACTACTTCTTATTCTTCGGTCACTGTTAGCCTACAGTGATACGTATACATAAGTGAATACTCGGTATCTGTAAAATCTCAGGCTGCCCTGGCTTCACAAAACAATCTCTTAAATCAAGAAGCATCTTCAAAAATCTTGCGGTACTCACATCCATTCATTGCAGAGATCAATCCGATGAACGGTAGATGTTTGATCTTGAATCATATCGGAAGATATCTAGTACCGGAATGCCGATACCCCTATACTGTTCTAATAAATATGTGTACAATAATAATATCCTGAATTTTTGGTTCTTGTAGAGTGCTTCGCTTCATTTAATATAAGAATCTCATTTGATGATCTGAGTGGTTCATCAATCTGAATCAACAATAAGCTATTAGATCTTATAATTTTGCTATCAGAATACTACTGGACTTCTATAATATATTCGACAGATCGATTTCTGAAAAAAATTTAAGCTTGTTTGGTATATATAGGTCTTAGACAACAGTGAACTAATGTATACAATAGTTTTAATAAGTATCAATAGTTTTGTATATAATAAAGGTTAACAATTGAATCACTCATGCTCTAGAGCCATATTTCAGAATCCTTGCGATAGTATTATTCAATACAGTATTAACTATCAATCAATTTTAGGCTTTGGCCAGGGCTCAATGTTTAACTAAACAGTGAGACTTAAATGTATCAGTTCAATATAAAATAAATGTTTAAATGTTGTGATTATCAGCCATCGGAATGGTTTTTAGTGTCCAATTTTCCTCTATTCTTAAGTAATCATAAATCATATGCATTGCAACTTAAGGTGATTGGCAAACACTCAGTGCTGATTTTTGTAAGCTAGCATACCTTAGTTGTTTAGAAGGCTACAGTCTACTACTGCTATAGGTATATTAGCTTACTGAACCTTTTATTATGCTGTACCATTTCAAATCAGATCTATAGCTCAGAAGAAATTTACAGTTGTATCATTATTGTCTTGCAGCTGTATCTTGCATGCCAGCTATAGCTCAAAAATACCGGTCAAGGTAGATACTCTGATAATCAGTTGCGTACAGAAGCTGTCAAAGAAACGATCGCGATCGATCGTACAAAACTAGCACAAAAAAAAAAATACAGTATTAATTTTAGACATATGACAAATCGGAAGTAAATACTGATCTAAAATAATTCTTAGATAATCAATAATTTGATAGCTGTTAAGAATTGATAATCCAACTTTACAAGATGAATATCATTGAAAATCAACAAAACCACTTCAACTTGAAGAAATTTCCCGTCAGATACGTTGCAATATGGTATCTGAGGACAACAACTCAATGCCCTCAGATAAACAACAAAAAAAAAAAAAAAAATGGGGTTTTTAAGCTTGTACTAATTTTGAAACATCTTGATATTTTAATCATCTTAAGCGGGGCTAGCTACTGCTGCAGAGTCCTAAATCTGGTGATTGCCTCGTTTTAAAAAAGAATGTTAAGTACCACTGGTACTTAAAAAAAAAAAACGGTTTCTGTTTTGTATTATGCTGCATCATAACAGAACGTTTTGAAGAAGCCCCGCTTCCCGAATTTTTGGCAGTACAATAATAAATAAATACACAACCAGCCGGCTTTTAATAATATTTTTTTGTGTTTAGTCCAAGTTCAAACAGAGTTCTCCCTTAAAAAAGATCCATTTAAATACTATCCAATCTGCTTCTCTTTCTTAAATTCTTTCTTTGTGCTTTTAAAATTTAATGTATCGTTGCTGCGACCAATAATACTATAGAGCTTTTCTACTATAGTTCTCCAACAAACAACAACAAAATATAAGGGAAAGAAAAAAAAAATGACGAATAATCAATCTTCACAGATGAGTACTCTTGCACCAGAGCTAATATGCCAAATAGCAGAGTTTATACCAAAACCAGATATTATATCATTATCAGCAACCTGTAATAGATTAGAAAAAATACTGGCACATAAAACATGGGATAAAGTGTATTTTAAGCTACGGCAAAATGATACTACTACAACAACAAATCCAAACTCATCTGGTGATTTCAAATGTGTTAATTTCCAATCAGTTGAGAAATTTTATCAAATGATTCAATTAGAAAGTGTACAACTAGGTATTAAAACGATTCGAATTAATGCAGATAAATATAGTTTTGATTATGCTAAATGTAAAGATAAATTATTACCAGTTGAATTGAATAAACCATCACAATTGGATCAAGTTTTATTACATATGATTCCAGCATTTTGTTCAAGATTAGAAGAGTTGGTTATACATTTCCCAAGTCCAATGTTACCACCACAATTAGAAACTATGATATCAAGATTACAAAAGACTGTGGATATAACTTATTTAATGAGTGAACCAACAAAATCTTTTATTAAAGATAAATTTTCAAGAAGAGGAAGGTCAAGTTCATTATCTGAAAGAAAGAAGTATTCGAATTATGATCCAGGAAGCAATGTTGTTGAGACTCTAACGATAGAATGTCCAAAATTATTGGAAAAAAATCTATCTTCATTAATTAAACATTTTGATAATTTAAAAGTTTTAGCTGTTTTAAGTCCAAATTTGGAGATTACTACATTAAAGTGGGTTCCACAAAATGTTGAACATTTACAGCTAGAAATTCGGCAACCTTTATATATTAGAAAAATGAACGAATCAATATTAGAGAACTTAAAAAGTTTAAGAATTACTGGGAAATTTCCTGATTTAGAGAATATATCAACACCAAATTTAAAAACATTATGGATATCAAAAGTTAACACCGAAGTAGCACATTTTATTAAAGAAAGGAATCTGACTGATGTTATTATTAGTTCAGATTTAACATCACCATTATGGATTTCACCAGATCAATCAACTATTTGTCCTACAGTGAAGACATTGGTATTATATGGTACTAAAAATGAACAAACAATTGCTGGGTTTATAAAACTATTACCAAATTTATCACAATTATTATGTTATTTATCGGGGCTATTTGAAATGGAAGAATTAGCATTTAAAAAATTAATGTTAAAACAATTATGTCAAACAAAAGTTAAGGTAATGTATGTTTGTGCTCCACATTGGCAATATAAAACTCATGAACATCGGATTAATAAAAAAAGATTAGTTATGTTAACTCCAACTGATTTTTTTATAAAAATCGGGTACTCAACTTTAGGTTGGTATTAACATTCTTTTAATTCGATTTTTCAGGGGTGGTTATAGTATCAGAAAAGGGAAGCAATATCCTTGTTGATTTGAATAACGGTCTGATTGGTGATCAATCGATTTAATGCGTTTTGACACATGAATCAGTGAGATTCGTTGATTACTGGTTTGGGGCTTTCGTTGTGTGACACTGCCATATATCGGATGGGGAACTATCCGGATAGAGCATAAGCCATAAGCCATGCCGGGGTCCGCGTCTAGAATGATTTGATGAGATGCGGCTTGAGATTTCGAAATATTAAGCTGGTTCGAATACGCGTCGGCGCTCTTTAAGCTATTGTTTAGATTTGCAAATAAGAACCACCTACTCGAGGATACGCCAAAGCATCGATTATAACCTGTCCAATCAATATACTTAATTATTTAACGATTTTTTGCATAATATAATTAGTTCATATTTAATAGATCAATCAACATTATGAATATTCTGGTCTTATGGTTAGTTCTCTGTAGTTGTAACCCATTACTCATTCAGCCTATACATGATGTTTGTGAGTAACTAGTACGTACATTGCAATACTATATATTGAAAAAAATTATAACACTTCAAAACTCGATAATATTGGTGTTCTCAAAAGCGTACATCCATGCATAAGACTTGAGTGCTTTCAAGTAAACTTACAACCAATTATTTTTAGGCTGTCTTGACTGAGTGCATGTAGTAAACCTAAATCTCTCCCAACACCAATTTAAATCCCTTTGGGGGTGTGTAAACGCCGATTTTTGAGGTTGTAATTAATTCTAGTTTTGAGGGCACCTCAATCGAACTAGGACTATGAAATACGCTGCATTGCTATATATAGATCGGTAGTAATCTGTATGCAGCAAAATGGAATTTTTACCGATATTATGTAATGAAGACAGTATTTATAAACTATCCATCCATATGTATTGGATATATGGATGTATACTATAATAACCATCTATGCATGATGATTATAAGTGATCTAGACTAATTCAGGTTTGGCTAAGCATCCATTTTATCTATAGACTATATATCTGATATAATGTTACTACAATTGATTTCAGGTTAACAATCGCAATCATGCATCATGATCGATCGCTGTTTGTACAATTAATCGTATGCGCAACAACCATTGATTGAATTGATCACATGCATGTCTATAGCTAGATATTGAGTGATCATCGAGTATGCTATAGTAAATTGAACATCAATTGAATGAACTCACTTAGAATACTAATAATAATTGTAATTAACTTTTGGTAGGTACGCGCTGGCATATCTCTATATCTATATATATTTTTAGTGATTAATACATCTTGCACGGTTATAATATCGAACTATAATCTTAATATCAATAATAATTATAGTTCAATTTCTTATCTGACACTAGTTTAAATTGAATTTAGTAGCTCGACATTATTCTATTTATTATTTAATTATATTTTATTCTTTTTGCTAAATTATCAATATTTGTTTATGCGCATCAGCTTTATTATATATATCGTTATTCATGGTTGAAATTAATAGCAAATCATGCATGACTGCAGCTAATCAGATCATTGACCTAAAATTTAAATCAACCATAAACTATATATTAAGAAGTAGCGCATTTGTAACATAATATGAGCCTAAATCATATGGTTCTTTTGGAGATAGCTAGTTATAACTGAGCATTTCAACGGACGCCTGAAGTATTTACTTTAGCCAATTATAAGAACTCAAGTATATATACACCAATTAATTTTGCAAATTATTTGAATCACTGCTGTCTATTATATCTCTATAGAGCTGTATACCATCGATGAACACATTCTGCTGCTTCTACTTGTTGGAGATTTTTTTCATCAGAGAATATATTTAATTCAAAATAAAATGAATTATTTATCAACAAAAGAAGATGCTCCTACAATATTACACAACTAAAGCAGAATACACTGTATATGCCTGATACGAGGCCATTAAACGAGAAAACCACGCCAATTCTGGAATTGTTATTAACAATATATAATTAAGCCAACAAAAATATTATAACTGTTTGAATTTTGAGCTATGTCAGTGAGCCGCTCGATCAACAAAACCCGCTTGAAGCCACCCCTGGCACTCTTAATTAGTTTAGATATACCGTTCAGCCGGTAAAATTTTTCTTACTTTCACATAAAATATTTTATTTGAGACATCAAAAAAATTTATCACTGCTTGAGGTTTCGGCTCCGATGCTCAAGCAGAATTAATCAACCCAACAAGCACTTCTCAACACAGCGAGGTTCTCGAAAAAAAAAATCCAACAAATTAAAATCAGACCAAAACTACTCATCAATAATCCATGCACTAAGTATATTACCAGGCTCGAAAATTCATGCATGAACAGAAACCACCCTGCGTGAGCTCAACATTAAAAAATTCACTACTACTGAAATTTTCACCACAATCAATCCTTTTAATCTGAACAATCTCTCTCTCTCTCTCTCTCTTTTTTTTTTTTCAACTTTCTTCACTAAACATTTTTATTGCTTTCACAAGTGATAATATACTAATAAACCTTTATTCAAGAAATCAAGGGTATCAAAAAATGAGACCAGAAGTCGAACAAGAATTAGCTCACGTCTTGTTGACTGAGTTACTAGCTTATCAATTTGCATCTCCAGTTAGATGGTATGTACTAAACAAGCTAAAAATGCAACAACAAAACTAACAATAAATAGGATTGAAACTCAAGATGTTATTTTAAGTGATTTCAACACTGAAAGAATTGTTGAAATCGGTCCATCACCAACTTTAGCAGGTATGGCTACTAGAACTTTGAAATCTAAATATGAAAGTTATGATTCTGCTTTGTCTTTACAACGACAAATTTTATGTTATGCAAAAGATTCTAAAGAAATTTATTATACTCCAGATCCAGTTGAGCCACCAGCTGCTGAACCAACTTCAACTGAAAGTGCCCCTGCTGCTGCGGCTTCTACTCCAGCTCCTGCTGCTGCTGCTGCTGCACCAGCTGCCGCCGCACCATCTGCACCAGTCGCTGCAATGGAAGATGCTCCAGTTAAAGCAGTTGAAGTTTTACATGCATTAGTTGCTCAAAAATTGAAAAAATCTCTAGATCAAGTCCCATTATCAAAAGCAATTAAAGATTTAGTTGGTGGTAAATCAACTGTTCAAAATGAAATTTTGGGTGATTTAGGTAAAGAATTTGGTAGTGCACCAGAAAAACCAGAAGAAATTCCATTAAATGAATTAGCAGATCAATTCCAAGATTCCTTTAGTGGTGCTTTGGGTAAACAAACTTCATCATTAATTTCAAGATTAATTAGTTCTAAAATGCCGGGTGGGTTTACAATTACTACTGCAAGAAAATATTTACAAGATCGATATGGTTTAGGTCAAGGTAGACAAGATAGTGTTTTATTAGTTGCATTATGTAATGAACCAAAAAATCGTTTAGGGTCAGAACCAGAAGCAAAAACATTTTTTGATGAAGCTGCTAATAAATATGCTTCAGCTAATGGTATTAACTTATCAGCCGGTGCAGCTGCAAGTGGTGATTCTGGTGCTTCATCCGGTGGTGCAGTTATTGATAGTGCAGCATTTGAAGAAATGACTAAAGATCAACGATATTTGGTTCAACAACAATTAGAATTATTTGCAAGATATTTAAAAGTCGATTTAAGAGATGGTGATAAAGCATATGTTGCACAAAAAGAAGCTACTGAAATTTTACAAAAAGAGTTAGATTTATGGAATGCTGAACATGGTGATTTCTATGCTCAAGGTATTAAACCAGCTTTTAGTCCATTAAAAGCAAGAACTTATGATAGTTATTGGAATTGGGCCAGACAAGATTCTTTAACAATGTTTTGGGATATTATTTTCGGTAGATTATCTAATGTTGATCGAGAAATTGTTGCAAGATGTATTAGTATTATGAATCGTGCTAACCCAGCTTTAATTGATTTTATGCAATATCATATGGATCATGTCCCAACTAATCGAGGTGAAACTTATAAATTAGCTAAAGAATTGGGTGATCAATTATTAGAAAATTGTCGTGAAGCTTTAGAAGCAGATCCAGTTTATAAAGATGTTAATTATCCAACTGGTCCTAAAACTACCGTTGATTCAAGGGGTAATGTTCAATATGAAGAAGTTCCAAGATCAAGTCAAAGAAAATTGGAACAATATGTTTATGATATGGCTGCTGGTAGTGAAACAACTAAAAATAAGGATAATAGTTATAATGATTTGGAAAAAATTTATAAACAATTATCTACTACCAATGCTAATAACCAAGATGCTTTAAATCAAGTCCAAAAATTATATTCTGATTTAGTTAAATTACTAGATAGTCAACCAAAAACTGAAAAATCTGGTGAATCTGTTTCAGCCAAAGCTATGAAAGATGATATTATTCCATTTTTAAATTTGAAAAAACGAAGTGGTGAAGACTGGTTTTATGATCAAAAATTATCTGCTTTGTATTTAGATGGATTGGAATCTGCTGCTAAAGAAGGTATTACTTTTGCTAATAAAAGTGTTTTATTAACTGGTGCTGGTAATGGTTCAATTGGTGCTGATATTTTACAAGGCTTATTATCAGGTGGTGCTAAAGTTGTTGTTACTACTTCAAGATATTCTAAAGAAGTTACTGAATTTTATCAATCCATGTATACTAGATATGGTGCAGCCGGTTCTACTTTAATTGTTGTCCCATTTAATCAAGCATCTAAACAAGATACTAATGCATTAGTTGATTATATTTATGATACTAAGAACGGTTTAGGTTGGGATTTGGATTTTGTTATCCCATTTGCTGCTATTCCAGAAGGTGGTATTGAAATTGATGGTATTGAATCCAAATCCGAATTAGCTCATCGATTAATGTTAACTAATTTATTAAGACTATTAGGTAATGTTAAATCTCATAAACAAGCTAATGGTATTGAAACTCGACCAGCTCAAGTTATTTTACCTTTATCACCAAATCATGGTTCTTTCGGGAATGATGGGTTATATTCTGAATCTAAAATCAGTTTGGAAACTTTATTCAATAGATGGCATTCAGAATCTTGGGGTGAATATTTAACTATTTGTGGTGCTGTTATTGGTTGGACTAGAGGTACTGGTTTAATGAATCAAAATAATATTATTGCTGAAGGGGTTGAACAATTAGGTATTCGAACTTTTAGCCAAAAAGAAATGGCATTTAATATTTTAGGTTTGATGACTCCAGCTGTTGTTAATATTTGTCAAACAGAACCAGTTTGGGCAGATTTAGCAGGTGGTTGGGATGCTATTGATGATTTAAAAGAAGTTACTGGTCGATTAAGAAAAGAATTAATGGAATCATCAGAATTGAAAAAGGCTGTTTCTTTAGAAACTTCATTAGAACATAAAATTGTTAATGGTCCAAGCGCTGATTTACCATTCCAAAAGGCATTTGTTAAACCAAGAGCTAATCATAAATTTGAATTCCCTAAATTGAAATCATATGATGAAATTAAACAATTAGCACCAGAGTTAGAAGGTATGTTAGATCCAGAAAAAGTTGTTGTTGTTACTGGTTTCAGTGAAGTTGGTCCATGGGGTAATTCAAGAACTAGATGGGAAATGGAAGCTTATGGTGAATTTTCTTTGGAAGGTTGTATCGAAATGGCTTGGGTTATGGGTTTGATTAAACATCATAATGGTCCATTGAAAGGTAAACCATATACTGGTTGGGTTGATGTTAAATCTAATGAACCAGTTGATGATAAAGATATTAAATCTAAATATGAATCTTATATTTTACAACATTCTGGTATTAGAATTATTGAACCTGAATTATTCAATGGATATAATCCAGAAAAGAAACAATTTATGCAAGAAGTTATTGTTGAACATGATTTGGAAGCATTTGAAGCATCAAAAGATGCAGCTGAACAATTCAAACATGAACAAGGTAATAAAGTTGAAGTCTTTGAAATTGCTGAAACTGGCCAATGGACTGTTAGATTTTTGAAAGGTGCTAGAATCTTTGTTCCAAAGGCATTGAAATTTGATCGATTAGTTGCTGGTCAAATTCCAACTGGTTGGGATGCTAAAAGATATGGTATTCCAGATGATATTATTAGTCAAGTTGATCCAATTACTTTATATGTTTTAGTTTCAACTGTTGAAGCCTTATTAGCTGCAGGTATTACTGATCCATATGAATTTTATAAGTATGTCCATGTTAGTGAAGTTGGTAATTCATCTGGTTCAGGTATGGGTGGTGTTAGTGCATTAAGAGGAATGTTTAAAGATCGATTTATGGATCAACCGGTTCAAAATGATATTTTACAGGAATCTTTTATCAATACTATGAGTGCATGGGTTAATATGTTGTTAATTTCATCATCTGGTCCAATTAGAACTCCAGTTGGTGCATGTGCTACTGCTGTTGAATCTGTTGATCAAGCAGTTGATTTGATTGTTACTGGTAAAGCTAAGATTGTTTTAGCTGGTGGGTATGATGATTTCCAAGAAGAAGGTTCTCATGAATTCGGTAATATGAATGCTACTTCTAATTCTTTAACTGAATTTGATCATGGTAGAACTCCAGCTGAAATGTCAAGACCAAATACTACAAGTCGAGCAGGTTTTATGGAAGCTCAAGGTGCTGGTATGCAAGTTTTGATGAATGCAGATGTTGCAGTTAAAATGGGTGTTCCAATTTATGGTATTGTTGCTTTAACTACTACTGCAAGTGATAAGATTGGACGATCTGTTCCAGCTCCAGGTAAAGGTGTTATGACTACTGCTAGAGAAAATATTAAAGATTTACAATTCCCATATAGAATGTTGGATATTAAATATAGAAAGAGACAATTGGATTCAAGAAAGAGACAAATTAAAGATTGGATGGTTGATGAAATGGAATATTTACAAGAAGAAGTTTCAAGTATGGATTTGTCAGAATCTCAAAAGAGTGATTATTTAGGTGAAAGAACTTTACAAATTCAACATGAAGCTGTTCGACAAGAAAAAGAAGCATTATCAACTTGGGGCAATGATTTCTATAAACGAGATAGTAGAATTTCTCCATTAAGAGGAGCATTAGCCACTTATAATTTAACTATTGATGATTTACAAGTTACTTCATTCCATGGTACTTCAACTAAAGCTAATGATAAAAATGAATCTGCTGCTATCAATGAAATGATGAATCATTTGGGTAGATCTAAGGGTAATCCAATTATGGGTATTTTCCAAAAATATTTAACTGGTCATCCAAAAGGTGCTGCAGGTGCATGGATGTTAAATGGTGCATTACAAGTTTTGAATACTGGTTTAGTTCCAGGCAATCGAAATGCTGATAATATTGATCCATTAATGAAACAATTTGAAAATATTGTTTATCCATCAGTTACTATCCAAACGGATGGTATTAAAGCATGTTCATTAAACTCTTTTGGTTTTGGTCAAAAGGGTGCAATGGCTGTTGTTATTCATCCAGATTATTTCTTTGCTTCATTAAATAAAAATACTTTTGAAGTTTATAAACAAAAAGTTTCTGCACGATATAATAAAGCTTATCGATATTTACATAATGCTATTGCAGAAAATAGTATGTTTGCAGCTAAAGATAAATCACCATATGATGATGATCAAGAAACTTCAATTTATATGAATCCTTTAGCAAGAGTTGAAAATGATTCAAAGACTAATACTTTGAAATATAATAAAAAGAAGGTTTTACAATCAAAGTCTTTTGAAGCTGATGATCACACTAAAGATATTTTACAAGGTATGGTTAAAAACTTGGGTACTACTGGTAATGTCGGTGTTGATGTTGAATCTTTAAGTGCATTAAATATTGATAACGTTACATTTATTGAAAGAAATTTCACTCAACAGGAACAAGATTATTGTTTTGCTGCACCAGATGCCCAATCAAGTTTCACTGGTACTTGGTCAGCTAAAGAAGCTGTTTTCAAATCTTTAGGTGTTAAATCTCAAGGTGGTGGTGCTGAATTGAAGAGTATTGAAATTGTTAGAGATTCTAATGGTGCTCCTCAAGTTGTTTTACATGGTGATGCCAAATTGGCTGCTGAAAAGAATGGTGTAACTGGTGTTAAAGTCTCTATTTCTCATTCTGATTTACAAGCTGTTGCTGTTGCTGTTTCTGAACATTAAAAAAATTTATAATTTTGGTTTAAATATATTTTTGTAATATTTTGGTAGTTTAATAATTTTAATAATTTTAGTTGTTAAGTTCTTTTGATAAGTTGTGAGTGCAGATTATTGTAGACTACTGTTTTATTTTTAGCCATGTTTTAATTATAATTAGGATTGGTTATAGTTTTATAAACAAGCACTAAGTGATGTGATTGACATGAAATAATGAGCCATGCATGATATAATTAATCTTTTGAGGTTTTACAATCGTTCGAAGCATATATATACATACACTTGCACGTACAACTTGTACAGTTTACAGCAAATTAGAACTTACACTTTATAATGCCATAATTGCCTTTTTATATATGTTTGCTATAGCAAAAACGATATATTAATTATTTAATTGAATAGGCTGATGGCCCGGCCAAGTATACAAAATTCTCCACGCAGTGTTGGGCAATTTATTTAATTTTTGCTAATGTTTATATGTTCACAATCTATATATTTGAAGTTCTATATTAATTATAATCTCTCATTTATCTATCATCGAGCAGTTAATTTATGAAATTGATATAAACACCCATTCTAGCAATGGAGCATGTAGTATACAGTGCAACCCTAAACACCCATATCACATCCATCAAAGCTATCACTTTTAATACCAACATACCCGCGACACCCATAGTCAAAACTTAGATCTGCCAAATCAACTTCTTTTCTAATGCCAACTGAACTCTCAACACTACTATCAAAAAAAGTATTCATTCTTTCAAAACCCATCAAACTACTATCATTGTCATTTTTCAAGTTCTTCACCCCATTCCATTTATATTCACGTTCATCTATTTGAGTATAAACACTATCAAAACTCATAGATTCACTACTAATACTACCTCTACCACTATTATCATCTTCCAAACCAACATTCCCACCAGAAAACATTTCCAAATTAGTATAATACTCAAACTCTCCTCTTTCTTTAACTTTGTCCGAAATTTTATCAAAATTAACCTGCTTATCACAAACAATACACAACTCTTTTAACTCTGGGTTTTTCTTCAGTAACATCGCAATCAACTCTTTATCAAATTTATTATTTTTTCTTTTTACAACTAGTTTTTCTAATGGTTCAGGAAACTCATATCGCTCAATTGGTTCACCTCCTTCTTTGGTATCACAGTCTAGTGTTACAACTTTAGGTCTAGTTAATCTAATAATATTAGAAACAGCTTGTGAACTCATACCTTTTAATAATAAATGATCAAATCTTTTACATAATTTCAACCATGGTTCACAATCTTCTGACCCAATAAAAACTGCAAACTTTGCTAATGGGGTTAAAATTGGGATATTGCAACTATTACCACCTTTAAAAATTACCTTATTACATTCACATGTCAATGGTTCGTTTATAATAATATCTGAACTGCTGCTAGTGCCTCCAAGTTCTAGTGTTTCAATTTTTTCTGGAATCCAACCCAAATATTCAATTTTACAATTAACAACAAGTTTCATATATTTCAATTTTTTCAATTTTTTTGTCAATTTATTCAAAGAATGGGCTTCTTGAGGAACATTCATTCTTAGTGTAAAGTTTTCTATAGATCTAGGTATTATTCCAACTTCATCGATCTTTAATTTTGTATCTAAAATTAAAGCTAAATTTTTCAATATTGACCCATTAAGCTCAGTTTTAACGACCTCTGGAGCCTTTATAACCTGTAAATCATAATTTACTTCTTTGAACTTCAATTTAGAAGTAAGAATAACAACAGGTGATACACCAAAAGTCTCCAAACTTTGACTATAAACTTCCAATCCATCCAACATTTTCCCATTTTGTTGTAATTTTTCACCTAATAATTCAAAAATATAAAGATTTAAACAAGTTGGATCACAAATCTCCATATCCTTAGTATCAATAGGTTTCTTATGTCCACTAGGGAACAAATTCTTACGATGATAGTAATAATCACATCCAATTGTTAGAGTTTTGATTTTATTGAGGTGCATTAGTTTGTCAGTATATAAATCAACACAAAAGTCTCGAATATTTTTGGAGGTGATATTGATGTAATGGGGTGAGTATACAGAATGATTGTTAATGAATGGGGTGTACTTTGAGTTTAAAATGATTGTTATGTTAGACCAGTATAAAGTGGATATTTTTCGATGTAATGATCTGTTGACTGTGCTTAGGTTCTTTATGTCTGCTAGTGTTAAGTATTTTAAGATTTTGTTGTTTAAGGATGGGGTATATGTTAGTAGTAACTTTAATAATAGTGATGGGTTGGTAATGAGAGCTTTATATTGTGAGCTTGACATTATTGCTTTTTTTCTGTTTTGTATTATTTATGTTTTGTAAGTATATTTGTATTCTGATGTTTTAAATATGTCTTGATGTTTTGAAATTATTTCGAAGTTCTGTTAAATTTAAAAAATATCTCTATGTATACTTTATGCTATTTGATCGATGTTGCTCTATTATTACCTTACCAATGACCTTTCTTCTAAACCGTTGCCAGAACAATATACTTCTATAATCCAACTCTATTATAACAGTTTAATATACCAGTTTATCGTACTTTTGATATTCTTCAAATGTATAGGTCGAAACTGAGGAATTATTGAGCTGCTAATCAGGATATATATATATTTCTTAGATTACACTAGATAATCAGAATTTGAGGGGTGTTAATAATCTAATACCTATTGTCTCCTTTTTTTCAAGTTTTGTCGTCCAGTATCAAAAAAATAGTCTATAATAATATACCCGAAACTACAAAAAAAAAAAAAAAATACTCGAAATCTTCATGATTGCAAAGCCCTATATCTAAAAACATATTAAATCTTGATTCACAATCCTTAATCTCAACCTTAATTCACGCATAATTGCACAAGCTTGTACAAGTTTATACACTGTACAATGTACGCAGCTTAAAACAATTAAAGTCTAAATTATAGTTAAATTAGTCTACGAATTTAACCGGATAGAAAAAAATTAAAAGAAAAATTCTCGAAATATGGCATTCAAATCACTATAAGCTTTACAGCTTGTTCTATGTGCTGTTCTTATCGGATACTTTAACTTCAACTTCAAAGAGGATTAGGATATTTGGAGGAATAAGTGGATGTGTGTTGTGAACAGAAAATAAATTACCGTGCGGCTCAATCGAGTGCACGGCTATTAATCAGTAAGAAGCCTACAGGGTGACGGAGATGAGCCACGAAAAGTTTAAATAGCGTGTAGCAGCGTAACAAGCGTGTTTAGGGTGGTGAATCTGTATAATTGTAGACTTTTTTTTGAGTTGTACGCAGAAATATATATACTTGCATACATGGTTAAATCTTTATTAGCTTTAAAATTCTGAATAAAGCTAGGATTATATTTGATTGAAATGGACGGCTACAACTTCTAGCTCGTACGTGACACCTACAGCTGCACCTAGCTAGGTGTATACTATATATATAGTTCAATGTATCTTGATCCTAGGAGTAGTCGAGATTTAAATATATACATGAATTTCTCAAAGTATTTGTAAAATTACACGCTATGCACCAATTGCCATGGATGACTGGACCAGCCTAGTTCTTACTAAATTTTAGATCTGCTGTAACAGCATGCAGGATACAAGATTTAAAAATTTGTGATTAAATGGTGGCATTATTAGGCAAAATTCTAATTAAAAATAATGGTTCTTATATATACACTCTCTATAACCGGTCATGCAGTATATAAGTAAATAAAAATTTAATATATACTCAATTGCAATGAATGAGTCAATAGTTCTCTAATGTGTGTTGAAAGCTTAGCTCCTCCATGATTTTTTATGTTGTTGTATACGTATACTTAGTATTATAATTTCATTTTGCGTCTATCAACTCATCTTGGAGAAAATGATAACATTTGTGGCATTTGAGCAGCACATATACAAAACCAAGCTAACTAAACTCACAAATAAATTTTATTTGATAAAACACGTTTACGAACTGTAACACGTTAAACAAACCAGTACTTAGTCCACCAATATCTCGACATTCGCGAACGATGGTGTAATCATATTGATGTTTTTCCTATAGGTATATATATGCTGCTGAAAAAGACCCAATATTCTTAAGATCTCGAATTCCAATGTATTCACAGGCTCAGGGCGCCTTTGGCGACTTCTTAGATAATTTGATCGATGTTACAACACTATAACATAGTATATATGTATATTAATCATCCATATGACATTCTGCATGCTTGAATAAAAATCATTATAAAGATCAAGGCCGGAAAATACTGATCATGCAAATGTATCTCTGTGATGACGGGAGATATTACATGGAAACGGTATTTTATAATATACAAAATATCTGAGAACATAAAGCATAATTGACATACTACTTTGGTCTAGAAAATTGTTTTTTATAAAGGTAACAAAAATATTTGAACTGGCACTATACGAGGGGTTGTATAAGAATTTTGAAAGCTACAAAAATCACATACCAACACTACAATAAAGATAATAATTGGTAAAACTATTATATATAATAGTAAAAAGAACAATATATTATAAAGATATAAAGTAATTAATTATCAACATCCATTCTATCAGGATTTTTTCTCAAAATAACAACACCTTCTAAAGAACTTGCTAATGCAATATATTCATCATCTTCTAATTCAGCTCTTTCACTATAAGCTAATAAACTTGGAGTTGATTGAGTAATCCAAGCAGTAATTCTTTTTGGTTTACCAGCTTGACCTACTGTGTCGACAGCTTGACCAACTCTAACATTAACTTGAATAGGTTTTAAATCTTCATCAACAGTAATTAACATTCTTGGCCTAATACTTGAAGTTAAGAAATATAATAAAGAATGTGATTGAGATAAAATAAAAGATTTTGGATCTAATAATGCAACACTAACAGTCAATAAACCTGCTAAACTAACTCTTGATAAAATTTGTCTGTCATTATGGAAAGGATTTAAACTCATTGTACCTTTACCCATATGTAAAATCCCTTGAGCTAATCTAACCATAAATAATGCATCATGATCTCTTGAATAATACGATGCTAATTGTCTTAATAATTGAGCTAATCTTGCATTATTTGTACCTGCACCAACAATACCCATTGCAAAAATTGCATTAATTGCAACTTCCAAATCACTATCATGAGAATATCTACTTAGAGTATCAAAGACTTTAATTTGAGGATTTGATACACTAACTAACCCCATTGCTAATGGAACTGCTCTTCTAATATGTGCATCACCATAATGCATTAGATGACCAAAATGTCGTAAAACCATATCTTGACCGATATCTTCCCCCATTGCAATAACTGCTAAACCTAATACACTATAACCTTGGAATACTTTATCAGTTTCATCATCATCATCATCTTCTTCTTCTCCATCTTTCTTTTCGTCTTCTTTTTCTTCCTTCTTTTCATCATCATCTTCTTCTTCATTACCTTCTTCTTTTTCTTCTTCATTCTCATCTTTTTTATCACCTTTCTTTTTTGAAGATTCATCTTCATTTAAACAAGATTTTAATAGAGATTGTAAATCCAAAACATTGCCTGTACCACTTGATGCACACATTGTAACTAAAATTTCACTAATTTTAGAAATTGGATGATCAATTGCTTTAATAGTTTCAATAACTTCTTCAATTAAATCACCTTTACCCATATATAATAATGCTAGCCCCAAAACCATAAATCTTGTCCATTTATCACTTAGTTGAGTACTATCTCTTTCTAATAAAGTTTGTAAAATTGCTGAAGTAATATCACCATTTGCACTACCAACAAAAATATGGCCCAATGATAATGCAGCTAAAGAACTTAGATGCATTGATAAATCACTATTTGTTACAATTGGTGTTAATAGTTCCATAATATCTTCTCTTCTTGAGCCTGCATATGATAAACCTAAACCTAAAATTGCGGATGTTTTTAATGAATCATTTGGTGCATCAACATATTCTGATAATAACGCCAAAGCAGGATCAGATACATCATGAACACCAGCATTAACAACACCAATACCTAACAAAGCCCCAGCTTTAATATCATCCTCACCAGAATATAAATATTTATCTAATTGTTGTAACCCATTATTAAAATCCCATTGAAAAATTGTACCTAAAGATGCAGTAGTTGATAACATACCTGAACCTTTGGTTTTATAGATCCAGCTTTTTTGTTCATCTTCATCAGTTAATAATTTATCACTACCAAAACCACAATTAATAAATGCATTAACAAAACTTGCAGCTAAATTTTGTTTAGCAGAATCTAATACACCAGCATTTGACCCTAATTGAGAATTTTCTAAATGTGATTTATAAATATCTTCAGGAACTTTTGGATCCAATAAATTTAATTCTTTACCTAAATAAACAAAATATTCTGATAAGGAAACATTAGATAAACAATTTTGAACATCTTCATCAGGAACTCTAAACCAATATTGTTGTCTTGCTAAAATAAATGCCAATTGTTTATGCATTAAAGTATCATTAGTTGCATTAAAAACATTTTTAATCAATTCTTCATCATCAATTCTAATTGCCAAAGCCATTGCTTGAGTTAATTGACCTTGATTTAAATAAATTGTATATGCAGTATTTAAAAATGCCATATCATCTGGTGGTGCTAATAATGGTACACAACTAACCATATATAAACATACACGACCAAAAGTATCTTTATTAACATATGTTGGTAGTTGTTGGATAGATTCTAGTTCTAATAATAAATCAACCGCATCAGCTTCTGCATTATGTTGTAAGAAAAATGGAACAATTTCTAAAGCTAAATCAATTAATTCTTTAGTATTTTGATCATTTTCATTTCTTTCTAAATATTCTTCACCAATTTCTAATGCTAAATGACGAACATATTCATGACCCCAATTAACAAAATCTTCCATTTTTGATTTTAATCTATAATCTAAAGATTCCCTTTTGCCTTCACCACTATAAGTCATTGCTAATACCGATAAAACATCAGCTAACAATGGTTGTAAAGATTCGTTCCATTTTGGATATAAGTCACTTAAACTTGGATAATGAGGTCTTAAGAATTTTAAAGGTTTTGGTACAGCTGTCATTGAGCTAGTACTAGTTCGAATGAATTCTTTTAATTGATTCAATGCTGGTTCATACAATTCAGTATTTGATTCTTTTAACCTTTCAACCAACATTTCCAATTCTTCTTTTAATTTTTGGTCTTCCTCTGATAATTCTTCTTCTTCTGGTTCTTCCTTTTTCTTTTTTAATTGAATAGTACCATCTTTGTTATCTTTGTTCTCTGGAGAGTCAGTTTGTTGATCTTTTTGATCTTTTGGCAATTGATCTTTCGTATCTTCAGTCATTGTTGTCTGTTAGGTTGATAATAACTTGTCTAATGATTGAAAATCGAGAGCGTGTAGATTTATAAAATAAAGTGATGTTTTTTTTTTGTGGTTGATTTTGTACGATTTGTAATTTTTCGTGGCAAACTTTCTAGTAGCACAAGAAAAGCATCGAAGCTGATCTGATTTTGCACGTAAAATAGATAGCAGTTGGGATCTTTAAATTTTTGTTATTGGGAGGATCTAAATTTTTCTTGCAAGTACCTTGCAAGTAAGAATATTCTTGGATGGCGTTCAAACTACTTGTATCCGCTATGTTAATGGAGGTCCGATTTAATAAGCACGTGATGTTGCTAAGAATATATCGGGGTGCCGTTAGCATACCGGTGGACATCGGAGCTCTCTAACTTTTGAGGGTTGCAAAAGAAAAACCGTTGGAAATTAAATTCTTAAATTGATTGGTGAC
This sequence comes from Blastobotrys buckinghamii (nom. inval.), assembly GCA_030579975.1. Lineage (NCBI taxonomy): Eukaryota > Fungi > Ascomycota > Dipodascomycetes > Dipodascales > Trichomonascaceae > Blastobotrys > Blastobotrys buckinghamii (nom. inval.). The sequence continues at coordinate 70,562 of JAKTSB010000077.1, forward strand.
AAGAATGGTCAAAGAAAACTACAATTTGAGTTTTTATATATACAACTTGCTGTATCTTATATTACAGCCGTAACTAAGAAGTCTGATCCTGAGACTACAGTTTGTACGGTATTTGTAAGATCGAATCGATTGGAAAATTTTATTGTAGGTGAGAATCTTGAAATTTTATGACTTAATTAATATCTGAATATTAACGTGAGATAACTATGCTAAATCCGCTCCGGGGCTTTAAATTTCACTGCCTTATTTATATCCATAATATATATTCTTTGTATCCCAAGCCTAGGTGCTATAGCATCAATTGTCAACTTGATCTAGAATATAAAGAATTCATTAATATATCTTGGTTATTAGCTTCAAGATGCTCTTTCGATCGAGTAGATAGGATTTATGATTCTATTTCCGGTAATAAATGAACTTTGAATCTTTTGAGCATCCGGGTATACCAAAGGTTTGATGACTAAAATCCCCACGGGCAAAATCTGGCCATATCTATAACTAGACGATTATCAATCCGCAGTTTAACTCAGACGGAAAATATTTATCTGATACACCGCCAAACCCAATCTTCAAATTATTAACTGTTTTTAAATTTTTTTTTTTTCTTATAATACATATATGCTATAATAATTTTTTTGTCTTTACAATTTTTTTATTAACTTGTCAACAACATTACTATCTTACACTTATAAATCTCCAAGTCATTGCATTATTTACTATTCATTATACCGAGATATCTCCATATAAAAAGCTTCCTCGAATTAAATAAAATTGAAAGTTATAACAAACTTTTATAGAAAAAAAAAAAACATGCTACCACAACCTATTAACTTAAACAAATGGATTGAAGAAAACAACCATCTTCTAAAACCTCCAGTAAACAATTACTGTCTTCACAACAATGGGTTCATGATGCAAGTTGTTGGTGGACCGAATGCTAGAAAAGAATACCATATTAATCAAACACCGGAATATTTCCATCAAATTAAAGGTTTTATGACCTTAAATGTTGTTGAAGATGGAGAATTTAAAGCGATTCAGATCAATGAAGGTGACACTTTTTTATTACCACCAAATATCCCACATAATCCAGTAAGATATGCAGATACAATTGGAGTAGTTATTGAACAAGAAAGACCCAAAGATATGTTTGATACTCTAAGATGGTATTGTCCAAATGAAGATTGCAAGAAAATTGTTCATGAAGATAGTTTTCATATGTATGATTTGGTTAAACAGATTAAAGAGGCTATTGCAGATTTCGATGGTGATTTAAAGAAGAGAACTTGTGATAGTTGTGGTGCAGTGGCAACTTCACGATAATTTTTTTACTGGTAATATCTATGGGTTTTATTGATAGAAGGTATTGGATATTGTATGATTTTAAATTAATGACTGTGTTTATTTTATTTTATTTTATTTTATTTTTTTAAATTTATTTACATGTATCACAAAAACTTTTAAAATACTATTGTTTTAAGTATTTGAAAAAAATCAGTCATCAATGTCCTATTTAATTCAATATAGACTGTGATGATTAATTAAATCGCACGGCTATCAAAGTGTATTAATATTAATCAGTTGCAGTAGTGTATGAACCCTGATTTTCATTAATTTTCAGTGCTACAGTTTTCACCAGGAAGAATAGAGCGCAGTATCGGATTTTGTTGAGCCTTTAATTTCGAAGCCTTCAAGCAGACTAAGCCAGCCTTGAATTCTGGGCCCTGCCGATCCGATTCGATGAATTCAACTTCAGCTTACCATGGCAGGTAATCCTTATCATGATGTGGCTTGACATGATGCTACAGTTATCTGAATGGTCGATTGAATTTTAAATGACGACAGGACGATCCGTGGCCATGTATATATATGGACATGATCGATATTTGAAAGGCTCTTTTACAAGTGGTCAATATAACGTGCCCAATTATCACGTTGAATTAAAGTATAATGGTATCAACCCAAGAAAAAATTTTAAATTGAGTGAGAATGTTTGATTAGCTTTTCGAATAGAATATATATTCAAATTTGCTTTACATATGTTATGTATATTTATCATGAATAAGTGTTGGTCAATCATGATATATGAATAAAAGTTTGAGCATGTAAATGTACAAGTACATTGTACGTTTACATAGTATATATAAAAAGATGCAAAACATATCTTTAAATACCAAAATCCGGAAAATATTGAATATTTTCAGCTTATTTAACGACTATGCAGCCAAACACTGAGTGGTATGGTGGTATACAATTTAAAGCCACTGAAAAGAAGGTTCAGTGAACAGAAAGTACCCAATAAACGATATTGGTTAGTAATCTTTATCAAAATGTCATAATTTCAACCTTCACAAAGTCTAAAAATAACTATTTTAGGTTAACAGTTGTAGTTCACAGAACCGATATATCTCTAATAACCTAATATAGCAATGAAACTTGATCAACCAGTGCTTAACCTATTGCCTCTATTTGTAGAATTCGTTGTATTATCAATAGTCTCATCGTCACTATCATCCACATTCCATAACTGTTCAACATCATCCATCTCTTCATCCTCAGGAAGCAACTCAAACCCCATTTCCTCAACATTATCTAAATCAATATCAACTTGCCTATTATTGATATTTTTTCTATTCCTCCACAATAATGCCATAATTCTAATAATCTGTACCACATTTCTAACTACCAATAAAACAGTCGAAGTTTGTCTACCTGTTCTAACAGCCTTACTACATCCTGCAAATACTAAACCCAACGTGACAGCACATAGTACCATCATTACAGTATCTAAATAGTTCCACCAACTTTTCCAAAACCATGATCTCATTGCAACCATTCTAATCAAAACTTCTAACATTAATGCTATTAATACTATAATTTCAAAAATATAGAATGATATATGAGGACAACCTTTTGGAGTACTTAGAGAAATTGCAACTGTAACTATTGACAATGCTGTTAAAAATAGATATGCTATAATGTATTGTTTAGAATATGTAAATCTGTTGACTGAAACTCGAATTAGTTGCCATTTTGATGGACTAAATTGTGATTTTGTGGCACTAATTACTTGCGGAGCTTGATAGTCTCTTATGTTAGTAGTATCATTGGTTGTAATATTAGAGCTGAGGTTTATTGAGGTAGATTGCCTTGGTGTAGGAGCATGTATATCTTCTGGATGTTCTAATGGTGCTGGTTGAATTAGTTCCAATGATTCTCTATCTTGATCATCAATACCTTCTAGATTATCATCTGATGGTGTTGAAGCATCCGGTGATGAAGGATATAGCTCTTCATCTAACTGATTTTTGACCATATTGTGTGCTTTTTGTATAATTCTTCGACTATTGAATGACTATGAATTGTTTAATGAGTTGTGTGAGGTGAAAACGGCCAACTTTGTTTTGGATCTTATAACGTTATATAGGCCCAAAAACAGGTTTCAGATTTTGAATTATTTAAAGGGTTTTGTGTTTTGGGTTTCTGAAATGGTTTGAATTAATTTACATCTATGGATATTAGGTGCATCCTGGATTTTAAAGCTGTCAAATTTGGTGTGGCTGAACCGGCTTGTTAACAATGAATCACGCTGGGAGATTTGGCTGCTTCAAGCGCGCATTGCAATTGATGTGCGTGTACAGCGCTTTTAGCTAGCTGTCATAACGCTAACGCGCACATGCATGATATCGATATTTCAAACCCTTGTGTGTTAATTCTAGAGAAAGCGGCTTTCTTATAAATGTATCGACATGATATAGATTATACTTTAATTATACTATTATTATCATATCCAATGAAGCACCACCTTAAAATATCAAATCAAATATGTGCACCAATTGAAACGGCTTCGCCTGTTCAATCGAAATATCATTTTTATATATCCAATTATTATAACTAGAGATAATATATATATCAGGAAATCTATTAAAAGCTCAAGATTTGGTTTTTAGATAATATTATAATTTTTTATACAAAGATCTTCGAAAATTAAAAGAGTTAAGATATATATATTATAAAGAATGACATCAAATTACTAGTATAGTTAATAAATTACAACGATTATTAATATGAATCTATTTTTTCAAAGTTTTAGCACCAAATTGTTGCACAATCCAGCTCTCCAGTTTATCATAAACAATAGTGTTAGCATTATGATGAAAAATAGAATGATCAGAATCAGGAAAAATATGGACATCATAATTTTCAACCCCTTTTTTATCCAATTCATCTAATAACCTTAAAGTATTTTGGAAATGAACATTATCATCACCAGTACCATGCATAACTAAAAATCGCTCATTTTGCCCTAATGCTGTAACATTATGAACTCTGGCTTGCTCATAACCTTTCTTATTATGAACTGGAGTATGCATATATCTTTCAGTATAAATAGAATCATAATACCTCCAATCAGTAACTGGTGCAACTGCCATACCATATTTAAAAGTATTACCTGCATCAGCTTCTAAAGTTTTTAGAGTCATAAATCCACCATAACTCCATCCCCAAATTGCAATTTTATCTTTATTAACATATGGCTTTTTAGACCATAATTTGGCAGCAGTAATTTGATCCTTAACTTCATAATTACCTAAATTATCTCTAACAACAGATCGGAATTTTCTACCCATTTTACCTGTACCTCTACCATCAACAATTACAACAATAATATCATGTGTTGTGACGATTTTTTGAAAATCAATTTTAAATTTTTTGTCAACTGTTTGAGAAACTGGACCTCCATAAACATGAAATAAAACTGGATATTTTTTGGATTTATCAAAATTTGGTGGTAGAAATTCAACAGTATTTGCAAATGTACCATTAATATCACTTTCTAATGGGATTTGTGAATAAACAACATGTGGGTATGCGTAATCTTTTAAGAAATCTGATAATTTTTGATTATTTTCAACTAAATCGCCATCTTCGACTGGGTTTTCACTATGTAAATCAATGACTTTTTGCCATGGAATATCTGGGCCATTATAATTTAGCAAAGCATACTGTGCATTACCAGAAAATGATACTTTATAAAACCCATCTTCTTTAACATTAGTAATTGGGACTGGCTCGCCATCTTTTAATAAATTAACTTTATATAGTTGTTCTTCAACTGGACTTTTCATTGTTGATAAGAAAAAAACATCATTGGTATTCAAATCAACTGCCGATGGTGCATTCAAAACTTCCCAATTCCCTTTTGTTAATATTTTTGGTTTATTTGAATCCAATGGGCTGAAATAAGCTAGATGATCATATCCATCGACAATAATAGTATCAATATACCCATCCTCAGATCGGCCATTGTTAGTATCTTTTGGAACATATTTCATATTTCTTGTAACTTCAAACCATCCATCTTCTTTATTCAAAGCTGTTTGACGAACGATTTTACCTTCTCTAGTTCTAGCATTGACTAAACTTAATTTAAACATATCGCTTTCTCTATTAGTCATTCGAACAATAACTTGATCATCACCCGCCCAAACAACTTCAGTAATTAAATCATCTTCAATTGGGTTTTCTTCAGTTGCAACACTATAATATTCTTCAGTCTCAATTTCCAGAAATAAAATATTAACAACTGGATTAGAAAACCCAGGTTTTGGGTATTTAATGTTAACAACTTCTGGATATTCTTGTAAACCATTATCAGGAGCAAAATATTGAATAGGATATTCCGGTACTTCAGTATCATTACTCTTTAAAAAAGCTAGATATTCACCTGATTGTGACCACCATAATGCTTCAGGGCCTTGGAATACTTCTTCTTCATAAACCCAGTCAGGTCTACCATAAAAAATTTCTTCTCCTCCATCATAAGTAATTTGTACAATTTTTTTATCATTTTCACCACCAATATATCTTAAAAATAAGTTATTTTCATAAATAAATGCAATTCTATCACCTCTTGGTGACCATTTTGCAAAAGATAATAATTTCTTAGAATGATCGCTATAAACTGGTTCTGTTTCACCAGTTTCAATATTTAAAATCCAATATAACCCATAAGTCGAGTGCCTCCAATTATGTTCAATATCAGTACTGATAATAGCTTTATCTTGTTGTTTGTTTAAAACTAGATCTTCAACTTTGTGTGAAATACCACCAATTTTAATGTAAGGTTCTTTCAAAATTTCAGTTTTATTATCAACCCCCCATTGAGTTGTATACCATTTGCCATGATCTTCAACCAAATACTGTCCTGGTACTGTACTTGAATCAATCCAAGCGATTTTTCTTTCACTTGGATGAAAACTACCTTTTCTCATTTCAGACATTGATAAATCTAATAAATCAGATTGATCTTTTTTACTACTTGGTGAAGCAAACAATAACCCAATTGTTAACAAAGTGATCATAAATCCACCACCAACAAATAATAATATCCGTTTTCTATTACTTTGATATTTTCTACCTATTGAATGATAAGCTGTTGAACCGCCTGCTTCCTCATCTTCTTCTAACAACTCTCTATCTTTTGAACTAATGGTATCTAAAATTGATGAAATGCTAGACCTAGGAGATCTATCTTCTTCTTCATATCTCATTTCTATTATATTTTGTAGAAGTATAAAATTTGTTAGTATAAGTTGGTGTGAGATAAAAAAAATCAAGAAGACAAAAGAGTAAAATTGGTGATTGCAGGGATTATTTAGTGTGTGGATATAACCAGTGTCGAGGAGTAGGCTTTTAGTGCGTAAATTAGTGGTGGTCAGCTCCATAGCGTGTGATCAAATGTCGGAGTACGACTACAAACCTTTTGTTGTTCTTATCGGGGCTTCAGTAGTCCTGCGCACTATCATAATTAAGATTGTGATTTATAGCGATGCAGAAACCGATTTGAGGTCAAACTTTCGTTTTTTCGACAGGAAGTAATAGAGTTTGGTGAACAATACAAATACGTTGCAATCAAGCATGAGGGTATAAGACAGTGAAGTTAAAGATGTCTTGATTATTAATAATTGGCTCATATGGTTCCACCATAAATCCGGATGTCCCATCGAAAGATCAGCTCGAGTGTTCCATCGGTCAGGTTTATTGGATATATAATTAATATATATATATATAGTCTTAAGGCATCAAGAAATATTGTAAATTTAAGATTCTTATAACATTTTGTACATACATGTATGTCGAGCAAATACTTGCTTATAATTAATATGTGTAAAAATGATAAAGATCACGTATTGTGGTATGGTTATATATAACCATATGTTTATTCATCAATTGGTTGATTAAACAATAGAGTTGCGGCTAAGCTTATACCTGCTGTACAGATACAGCACCATATTCGAAATTGTACCATCATACTCATATAATCAAGTTCTTAAATAAATCTTATGATACACAAATATATTTACATTTTCACGTATTTAATATTCATTATGGGACCAACAATTATATATAATTGCAGTTCTATGGTATACACAGCACCTATAACTAGGGCCATACAACTTAAGCGTCCAATGATTGCTTGGGATCCAAGAAATCTCGAGATGGATCGAGCCAAGCATATATAGTCCCCTAAAATCTCCAGTTCAATTGTTTAATCCATGGTGGCTTTAAATTCGTATACTGAAAAAATTGATGCATCTGTTCTAGTATATGTATATGTAACACCCAGCAGGTTTTGAGGCATATATTCTAAAGATATATATAAAACTTGTTGTTTAGAAAGCTGGGATTTACCAAATAACATTTAGCTAGGTATAAAAGCTATATATTTATCATTGTAGGATACATAATATAGACATGCAATATCCTGTAAGGATGTGTACAATAATCATAGAGAATTTATAATACATAGAAAATCTACTTAATCTCGGCAACCGCCTGATTTGTAGATCTAAAAAGTACTGTATATATTGTACGTTTTTAGCAGCAACTAATCCTATACTTTACGTCTATCAGATGCTTGAGTTCATACCATATAATTATAAAGCTACTTATAAGTCATTGCAAGCATCTCATGGAATAATATGGCTTATAATTTCATGAGCAGCAGGTACCCATGGAGTACCAATTCCAATTCGTATAAACGACTGTTCTCTCCATATATATGGGTATGAAAATTCATGCCTTTCAAACAATATGAAGAGAAAAAAAGAGATAATTAATGAGTTAATATTGAGATAGATAAACACTCGAAAGGTCAGTGCTTTGCCAGCTGTCAATTTATATCATCAACCATTGACACATTCTAATGGTATACAGTAAAAAAACTACATGAACATTCGATAAAAAATCAAACTAAAAAAAAAAAAAATGCAAAAGATTGTTCGTGTTCTGATTACTTTGTTTTTACCATCCAGAAAACTACCTAAAAATTTAATCTATGAATCAACTAACCTAAGCCCAATTCTCGTTCCAAATCGTATTCATTATTGCCATACCCAACCATATTTTCTTCAGGTCTTGGAGGAGGATCTTGATTTCTAAATTCATCGTTTGGAATCCCTAGTTGACGTTGTGTTGCAGGTGATGGTTCCAATGGAGAACTAAAATCATCTCTAAAATTGAATTGTTGAAAATCTTGCATTGTTTGATCATGTTGTTGCTGCTGTGGAGGTGGCATTTGACTATGATCATGCTGCATTGACTGAGGTTGACCCATTGTATAGTCCATTTGATCCATTTGTGAATTTTGTGGAACCTGTTGTTGTTGTGGTGGAATATGTTGCTGTGGTGGCTGAGGAGTTTGAGGATCTTCAGGGTATAAAACATTAGTACTTGATTGACTATTTGGTAATCGAACTTCTTCTCTAAATTTAATAACTTCTTCTAAAATCATTTGTCTCATTTTATCAGTATCATCAATTTCTTCAAAGCTAAAATCAAATTCTTTTGCACAAACTGGTTCATCGTTTGGAACATGCCAAAATCTTAAATAAGGATGTTTTAAAGCTTCATCAACAGTAATTCTTTCAGCTGGATCAAATGCTAGCATTTTATCTAATAAATCAATTGCCTCAGGATTAGCTCTTGGAAACAAATTTTCAAATGGAATTTTTGGCATATATGGTAAACCTCTGACGTATTCCTGAGCTCTTTGTGAACCAATTCTATTTAAGGTTTCATCACTTGGTGTACCAACATAATGTAAAATTTGATTTAATTGATCGACATAATCTTTACCTTTAAATAGTGGTTTCCCACCTAGTAATTCTGCTAAAATACATCCAACTGACCAAACATCAATTGCTTTAGTATAAGATTGAACACTTAACATAATTTCAGGTGCTCTATACCATCTTGTCGCAACATATTCAGTCATAAATCCAGCGTTTTTTTCTGGGTCATTACTAAAACCTCTTGCTAAACCAAAATCACAAATTTTTAATTCACAATCAGCATTAACTAATAAATTCCCAGGTTTTAAATCACGATGTAATACATTAGCAGAGTGAATAAATTTTAATCCTGCTAAAATTTGATAAATAAATGATTGATAATGTGCATCAGTTAAAGGTTGTTGAGATCGAATAATTTGATGCATATCACACTCCATTAGTTCTTCATATAAATAAACTTCATTAAAATTATCACTATCAACAATATCCATATCATATAACATTGTAATATTTCGATGGCCCCTTAAATGATTGAGTAGTTTCATTTCTCTTAATGCTCTTTTTGTTAAGATTTTTTTGGCAAAAATATTGGTAATTTTTTTAATAGCTACACCTGGTGAATCTGGTGATCCGTTATTATATTTTGCAGCACATACTACCCCATAAGCTCCATGACCTGTATTCTTAACGATTTGAAATCTTTTATCAACTGTAAAATCAACTCCATTAATTTTATATGTATGTCGATCAGCTTTTATTAAATTCGTCATTTTTCTATCGTTTCTGTTATTATGCAAATATTGCTAGCAAGTAAATATCGACAAGTTGAGAAAAAGAGTCGACTCGAGTTGGACAAAATTTGGTCGATTAGTTAAAACGTGGTTGATAAATATTCTAAAATGATGAAGTTTGAAAAAAAAAAAAATTGGTTCAGAGGGAAAAAAAAAGATTGTGTGTTGTAAACTTCTCTCCTTCTCGTGCTTGCGTGCTTAGATACTGTGTTGGTGTTGGCGTGCGTAAAAGCTCAAGTTCCCAATTAATACTAATTTGTTGAATGACTGATGAACGCCTTCAACTAAATACTTTGATGAGTTTGATACTGATATAGTGAATATCAAACCAACTGAGTGAAAATTCAAATTAATTACTAATGATTCAATAATTTAATGATGAGGAATTGGTGTGAATTATATAATTTATATTTGTTAGCGTAGATGGCTATTGATGGGATGAGTGGGTTGGAGAATCCACGGAGTATCGCGATGATTAATACTGCGGCTATACTTTTTAGTGCTGTAGGACTCCCAGAGTATTATACAACTGAGATTATGACAATATTGATGGTATTAAACTCAGTTTAATTGCTGATTGAAACTATTGGTCCCAGGTAATTTAAGCTTTTCCCAATGATCAATGTTTATTTTTTAAGAATTTTTGTGATAATGTTTATAATTAAGGGGGTAATCAATTGTGTGTGTCACTGGAGGGTCTAAGTTATTTTTAGAATTTTTCCTGGTTATAATTATTGTAATGTAATTAAATTTGCATTTACTTATGCATTGTTCGGCTTGAAATTTCTATGAGTTGATTTGAACAATATACTGAAGTTACGAAAGTACCAATTATCAAACCCGAGACTAAGCACACATCGATTCACTACATCGCATGGATGTACAAGTGTGATGATGGAATACAAAATTTTGACTGAAAGCTTCAGTTGGCCGTTACAGGACGTTGGGGTTATTTTTCAATTGTCGCATTCAATTGGTCAAGTTTATACGTTAATTATTTGATGATATAACTGTTGGAATGATAGAAATTCTGCAGCCATGGTATAGTTTTAGAATTGTGTGGTTTCTCATTGTGTAGTTAGTGTTTTAGATGTCGGAAGGTACCAGTGGATACCATGGTAGGTCAGAGTTATCATTGCCACATGGGAAGATGATGTCTCGACATGTGTAAAACTTTATTAAGAATTGTTAAATAACATCAAGTTAATAAAGTTAACGTATACGAAAGAATTAACATATTATTGTAACGTTTTGTCTATTATATCAAAGTGTCTATATCGTATATCTGAGAACCTAATAAGAAATATAGTATACTGACTAAAGAGTACAAAATTTTTTGAACACACCTACAATCAGTATATACAATATACATATAGCTAGTAAAATAATATGTAATTGATCAACGTGTACATATGAGCCAGGTTTGGACTATACCAAACCATTGAGCCCATGATATCGATATTTTATCTTCAGATATGTTAAAAACTTTATAAAGTTCAATTACTAGTGCACTTAACCGGATAATTAAAAACTGAATATATATATACATATGTATATGATCTAAATATAACCTAGAGCAAGCTTCTATCATAAAAATCATATATATTGAAAGAATCTATTATTATATATGATATAATATTTCGATAGACTTAGAGCTCTGTATACATGTATATGGATGGTCTCCGACCGGCATCTAATGTATAAATATCGATCCATATATAATACGTGTGCATCCATATATATATATATATACTGTAGTCCAAACAAATTAATTTAAGTTAACAATTATATATATACATCCGGATATGACTAGCCTAGATAGCTGCTAACATCAATTATTGATTTATAAATGTAGGGATTTCTAGCCTAGTTACGTATACATTGTATAAATATATATGAAGCTAAGATTTAAACTGATCCAGCTATATATATACATATATTTTAGATATAGTATACGTATCAAATCGTCATAATTTATAAATTTTGCAATCATGATTAAAATGAGCTTCACTACCAGTGGTAGCTAATCAATTGTCATATAAATAATCGAGCTCTAGATTTTTGAAATCCATATGCAAAAGTCAACCTAGGCTTATATATATATATATATATTATATATATAATTAATAAGTTGATAATCTGAGCTATTATGAGTCGAACCTAAAAGTATCATCATCAGAAATGGCAAATAAGCAGGATATTAAATTGATATCTTAACTATAGTATACGTATATATATATATATATAGCAGTGAAATGATTGGACTCGGTTGAAAGGTCACTCGATCGATACATCTAGAAATGAAAAATCCAATTAAGTTCTACCTGGTAGGTCTTATAGTTTTGGATGATCTATTTTTAGGGTCATTGTTGATCGTTCTGTACCGTGGCAGAAGCTGCGTGTGAATGGATTTGGACATGAATTCAGGCTGTGTGGGCTTGAGGATGAGTCAATTATGTTTCAGGCTCAGAAGCACTGCTAAATTGATGATGGATGATAGATCCGGCATTAGAGTCTAGTCTCTATTCTGGTTAAGATTCTAGATTCTAAACTTCTTCCAGTCGAGATCTTGAAATCAATATATAATCTGTATAAGAAAGGACTTAGAAACCATATTGATATTAACCAGTGCATCAAACCTGAATAGGTATATATATACTTGGATATGTATATATGTATGCAATTAATTCAGATATAAAAGCTAGCTTAATATACCGTGTAACAACGCACGTATGGTCTGTACAATGTACAACTGTACGTACTTGGAATTTAAAATCGGTATATAGATAACAAGACTGAGCTATATGTTGACGAAATGACCGGTATCATTGTTTAAATTGATTATTATATATTAGAATTTTTCTTTTGAGGATTGATCTTTTTCTTGAAGAAATTAATTGAAATGTCATCTGTTTCAGATTCCCGGATTCTCTATAGAATTTTTAAGCCTAAAAAAGCCAGCTAAAACACCAATTTAAACCTCCACGCACGCCGGGCTCTGAGCCTGATCAACTACATATTAACTGAATTACCATAACTTAACGCACACGTCTATAGACAAATATATAGCACACAATAAAACTTAATCCATTTTTAATCATTCGAGTTAACAAATTCGTTGATCAGTAGAAAAGTGACTTCTATCAATCGATTCACTGAGCCAATTAGAAAAATACAGAGTGCACCATGGTCTACAAAATTTAAACTTTGAATTTCCGGACTGCTTGCAATGAATACTAGCTAAGAATCACAACTGCAAAAGTATATATCATCCTGCAGTTTTTGACTGGGCTATTGATTCTTTAAAGTGATGCAAATATCACCAAAGAACCAGCTCTTAATTATTTACTATAGTATAGAATATAGATATGATAAACCTTTGAGCTTTTTTGATATTAATACATTAATCAATTGAAATAGCTAGTGGTAACTTCAAATTTCTAATTTTTTATTAATTAAACACGCTAGAGCTTAAATCGCCCAAGCTCCGAATCTATCGAGCTACTACATACGCAGTTAATGTAAAATGTAGACCAATGAAACACGATGAAAATCCGGCCGGATATATATATATGTATACAAGCAATTTAGCCATCTATTATAATAGTTAGGGGGTTTCTCGAGATCTTAGTAAACTATATATGTATACCATGGTACTCTCTTGCGATTAGGGGAGTTGAGTACAGCTGAGTACAATATCCATCCGGATGTATACGTACAACGTACGTAATGCCAAGTTTAGACTCTCAAATTTTTTTAGAAGCGTATGAACACGGGTACCAAATCCCAGGGCCGCTTGCAAAAGTATCCTACAAATTTAGAGTAAACCATCGCGTCCTTTGAATATCTGAAATCCACCAGGAATTCCTTAGCTAACTTCGGTCTCAGTTAATTCTATAGGATATACATATATAATTTTGTAACTCTTTGAGTTTGCTTTGTACACGTTGGAATTTGGTGGAAACAATGATTGATTTTTTAGTATATGTATTTAAATAAATATTAATAAAGAAGAGATAAAAAAAAAAAAAAACAATGACAACTTATAGTTAAGCTTTGAATAATTTGAACTTTCGGAATTCTCTTATAATAAAAGTCACATAAATACAAAAATCATTTCTCCAATAGAAGCATATGATACTAGATTTTGTACTGGTTATAGACAGCCTTTACTTAGGCAATAATTAACAGCTGGTGTTAAATTCAACAAAATGGTACTGTTTTTTAGAACTAGTTAGCTTTAGTTACTTTGCAACGATTTTCTGCCTTCTTTTGAACTTTCTATAAAGTATTGCCAAATGCAAGTTCCCGGATTTTTAAATTATATATATATTATTAAGCACGCTCAGACGTGAATTTGAAGCTTGGTGTTCTAAATAAGGCCCCCTTCCAATTGAGCTAACTCAACTTGAAGTATATATATACCAATAGCACACAACTAAATTAAAAACTTAACCAAACCGTTCAATCCTATAGATAACATCAATCAATCAATCGGTTTTTTTCTCCAATTAGATTATCTCACACATGAGACTCTAACGTTAAATAACCGGATTCATTCAGAAACGATTGAACAGGAGCTTCAGTTTTAGAAATATTATCATGCTTCGGTTTGGCCATAAACCTTTAGAACAACAATAACAATCCTAGGGAGTTTAGAATTTTCAGATTTTCATTCGTATGGAATTCATATTCATTTGAAATTCAGTTGAAAATTGAATTGGATAGCGATAACTTCAAAAACCTGCAGGGTTTTTTTTAGTAAGGCTCGATCAGAGAAAGATACTTCAATAGTAAATGCTCAATGTTAAAGACTTTGTAACCAGAATTTTGAAATTAGCGTAATTTAGTGTATCAATAATTTTTTGTTGATGAAAAAATACAACTCCCAATAGATTGGTGTGAGCGCGCCTCTTAACCTCTTATTCTCGAAATGAGCTGAAATGCTTAACTCGCCAATTTATTCAACACATCATACTCAAAGGTATCAAAATAATCAACAAAAACGATATCAAGTAGAGAACGAAAAGGAAAAACACTAAATAATAAGGAAATGAGTGGGCTTTTAGCAATCCCAGGTCAAGAGAATGGTAATATTACAAGAAGGTTATCAACCAATCTAAAAGCGGAGTTTAACCAAACAGCTAAACTTGACGAGCTTATACAAAGTGTCGGATATCAATGGAAAGAACTAGTATCTGATAATGCTAATACATTAGAAGCCGCACTAGCTCTGATGGATACAAGTTCAATCGGGAAAGCAAGATATCATTCAAGGTTCGAAGAATTGAAAGAAGAACTAAGTGAGACCTTAAAGTATCACGTTGATGCAAATTATCAAGGGTTTAATAGCTCAATTGGTAGCTATAGAACAACAGTGCAAGGTATAAATGAATCACAAAAAAGTGTTAATGAGGCAAAAGAAGAATTAAAAAGAGCTAGAGAAGGATTAGCAACTAGACGACCTGCTTTAAAAGATTTAAGAACAAGCTCATTAAAATATGGCGCAATGATTGATATTTTGGATAAAATCGAAGAATTGAAACAAATACCTGATAAATTAGAGATACAAATTTCACAAAAACAATTTTTATCAGCTAATGAAACGCTAATGTATGCATTAAGATTAGCTGAATCAAAGGAACTAGAAGATATAAGTGCATTACAACCAATTAAATCATTCCTACATTCTCAACAATCATCATTGTTCAGTATTCTAATAGAAGAATTACATAATCACGTTTATTTGAAAAGTCCATACTGTGATTCAAGATGGAGTGCATATACCCAAGATAATGATGCATTTGCGAATGCAGAACAAGTATTAGAAGATAAAATAAAATTCGATTTAAGTGGGAAATCGTCAGGGGCTTTCTCAGGTTCTGTGGCATTAGATGAATTTTTACAAAACTTTGATGGCGAACAGCCTATTGTTGATGATGCATCAAAGGGTAATATAGAATCTGACTCCTTTGATTATATTAGGTTAATTGTGGAAACTTTGGCTAATTTGAGTAGATTAGGTTCAGCATTTGATGTAATCCATCAAAGACTACCAACAGAATTACATAAAATTGTTGATAAAACTATCAATGAAGTTAGTAATCGTTATCCTCAAAGTTTAAGGGATATTCAAGATTCAAAATCATCATTTTTAGATAGTGGGTATATGCAAGGTGATGTTAGATTGGCTGTGCTAAAGGATCTAACGTGGACGTTATATTCAAAATTAATTGCTGTATTACAAGGTCACCGGGTTATTTTTGAAGTAGTTGAAAGTATTAGTGGTAGACGAGGTGAATCAGATAATGCTTTTTGTTATGATTTTAATGGAGTCTTCAAAATTGTTCAATCCGAAATTCGATCTTTATTATATAGTTATATTACGGATAAGAATAATTCATCAAAGCAATCTAGAGATTTCCATGAACTATTAAAGCCAACTAATGGATCAAGGAGGGCAAGAGATAAAACAAGACAATTATTCAAATTAGATCATGTTAATTATTATAATGAAGATTTTAGAGTTGAATATGATGATTTGGAAAAAACTTTGGAACATTCGGTTCCTGGATTAGTTTCAAATGCTTATTCTGATAAGGATAGACACATTACACCGTATGCACCAACTGACTTATCATCAGCACATCGATTATTAGTATCACCCAATGTTTTTAATATTCGAGTAATGTTAGACCCAACTGTCATGTTTTTACAAAAATCAAAGGCTATTTTTCCATTTAAAAATGTTGATTCCAAGAACAATGATTCTTTTATCGAAGATTTTTTAACTAATGTATTTTTACCACAATTAGAAGATACGTTATCAATGTCATTTCATAAATTAATGTCAACACCTGATACTATGCATATTGATTTACAATGGAATAAAATATCTAAAAGACCAACATTAAGAGCTGCATCAACATTTATTGATTTGGTTAAAAAAACTTGTCGATTATTAAATACTGGTTATTTATATAGAGAAAAATATGCTGCATTGGTGATTTTATTAGTACAATGGATTAAGAAATTTTTTCAAGAACAATTTGATTCAATTATATCAGTACAAGATGATGGGTCTGGTAAAACTACCAAAATACCTGCTGATATGGCATTGAATGCTGAAATTCGACAATTGGCCAAAAAACTAGGTGAAGGTTTCAATTCATCTGATGACGAATCTGCACATAAGGAAGCAGCATTGATTAATAAAGAAGTTGAAATGTTTTTAAATAAACGAACAAACATTAGTACAAATGATTTGATTGATTTTACAAGTTTAAAAACTCTAGCTATTATGGCAACAAGTTTACGATGGATTGTTTTGAGGTTAAGAAGCTTAAGAAGAGTTGGAGAGCAAGATTTTGATGAATCTGAATCCAATTTAAATAATAAAGTTAAAAAAAGATGGACCTTAATGGAAGTTAATCGAGCTGCACAAGTCGATTCTGTTGAAAGAGAAACTGAGTCTTTAATTTTACAAGGTGAATCGTTAACACAATTTGATAAATCAGTATCAGAATTAGAAAAATTAGCTGATAGTTGTGTGTTTACAATAAGATGTGATTTTAGAACTCGAGTTATTTATTATATTGATAAAGCATTTAAAGATGGTGATTATTTCTCTGATCAAGATAGTGAGGAAAGAGATAACCGTATTGCATTATTAGATAAAGATTTAATTAGTAGTGATGAAATGGTTAGTGATTTTTTGTTACAAATGGATCGAACTTTTATTATTAGAGGATTATCTAAATTTATTAATGAAATTCTGATTTATGGTGCTGATCACTTGAATTACATTAATAGTAATGGGGTTAAAAAGATGCAAGCTAATATGGTTGTATTACAACAAATGTTAAAAAGTCTGGAAACTGATCCTCAACAAGTGGATTTTAAACGAGCTATTGAATTTTATAAATTATTTGGAACTTCACCAACGTTGTTTTTAGATCATATTAAAAATGGTAAAGTTAAAATACCATATGCTGAAGCTAAGATTATGTTAAAATTGATGCATCATGAAACAATTAGAAAATTGGAATTAACTTCTACTAGGCAAAGTGCAGCAAATCAACAAAGACAAACTTTACAAAATCATTTACAAGATCTGCATTCGTTTTTTTATAGTACAAATAACAATTAGTAATCAAAGCAGCTATGATGATTCTTTTTTTTTTTTCTTTTTTTAATGCGGGATTTCTTTGTAGTTACATAATTTTGTAGATAGAAAAGGTGTCGTTAAAAAATCATTCAACTTTGATAAAAATCAAAGTATCTGGGAGGTTTAAATTAAAATTACTTGTTGACCTGCGCAAAATACAATGAAACGCGCGTCAAACAATTTTTTCTTTTGCTTCTTTTAATAATACGTGTGTTAATTTTTTTTTTTTTTTTTTTTTTCATACCTGATTCGCTTTCTTCTTAATACACGACTGACTACTAAATTAGTTTTAATGTTCTATAAAGAATGGATGACGATATAGTCGTGTCCTTCACACGACCAGTTGAATCGAATTGGCCCACAAAAGTGGGGAAGATAAAAACATTCGTTATAGATGACGATGATGATTCTGTGTTACCGTCATCACCTGTTGAAATTGTTCATGATGATATAAACATAGTATCTCATGGCCCAGAATCTTCACCTTCAAGAGTATTGAATAGTGATAGGTCAACAGGTACAATACCGGACAGTGAAGATGAAGATATGATGGTAGTTGGATCACCACAAATTGAGCCTTTAAATAAAAATAATAGAAGTGCAAACCAAAGTTTTGTCATTTCTGATGAGGACATTTTAGTTACCCCTCGAGTTATCACGGATCCTAATAAAATTGGTGATAGAACTTTAGATGAGCTCTTTGGATCAAGTGAGAATGAAGAAAAAGGTGATGTTGGTATTGGTAAAAAGAGAAAGTCGGAATCTATTGTTTGTGACGCTAGAAAGATGATAAAGATTAGTACACCCACGAGAGACTTTAGAGTTACAGAGAATAATAAGAATAATGGGAGTAAATTGAAAATGAGCGCATCAAGATCAAAAAGTGAACTTAATTGTCACGAGGCTGCAATTGATAGTAGCTCGAAATTAAAAGATGGGGTTTCGAGTTCACAAAGAGTGGTTCACTCAAGTCCAAATAGAAGCATAATGTCAAGTTATCAACCTACCAATTCTAACACACATGTCTATGAAAGTTTTGACATAAATCAACTTAAAAGAAATGCAAATTATACTAACTTTTTTTCAAGTTCACAACCAAGCAACTGTGGTACCCAACCGCAAGAAAAAACACCCCCACCTGTTAATACCAACAACGCTTCAAATGATTCAATATGTAGTCCAAATGTACCAGTAACTCATAGATTGGAAACTCATATTTGTATAGATGACGATATAGAACTTTTTTCAGGTATAATATCAAGTTCACAGCCACATCAGAATAATAATGAAAGAGATAAGGGTATGTTTTCAAGTTCACAACAAGATAAAGATGAAGATTCCAGTGTTTTTCCGAACTATAGTGCCAACAATAATATCAGCAGAAGAACAGTCTCGAATACTCAACCTATCACAAACACTCAACCTATCAAAATAGATGATTTAGAAGATGAGCCAATATTTTTTTCAAGCTCTCAACCAGTAGCTAGTGCAAAAAAATTGAAACAAAAAGAAAAACAAAAAAACAATACTGACCCCTTTGATGGATTATTTTCAAGTGATACTGAGAATAATAGTACTAATAATACTAATGGAAATACTGATAATGAATTTGATATGGATCATTTAACTAAAAAGCAAGATCAATTATCAACAAATCCGAATATCGAAGATGAACCTACGAATAGTAAAACAAATAAACCAGCTAAGGCAACAAAATCGAATACGAAAAGAACAGCTCAAGATAGAGACTTGGCAAAAATTTATAAAGAAAAAGAAAGACAACAACTGCAAGTAGAAAAAGAATTGCAAAAACACGAACAAGAAAAAGCGAAACATAAAAAAAAAGAATTAGAAGAAGCAAACAAGTCTAAACAAAAAGATAATTTAGTTAAAGATTTGATAATGGATATGGACTATGGATTATATCAACAAGAACGTGGTCAAGTTATCAAAGAACAGTTATTAGCATCAGGATTACAAATTAGAAAATGGGATAAATCACTAGGTAATAAATTTTTCCCAATTAGAATAAGACGAAAAGTATCAAGCATTTATGATCCAGTTGAAGACATGTATAAACCATGTGAACCAAAAGTTATTAAAGAAGATTGCGCTTTTGTTTTGATTCTAGGAGAAAATTTTATTGAAAATATTGACGATAAGAAATTGGACTATCATATTAAAGATATTAGAGATCTTTTCCAGAGAGAAAAAATTATCTATATTATTGAAGGATTAGATATCGTATTGAGAAAAATTGAAAATGCCAAAAATCGTGCGTATGCTGAAAGAGTTAGACAGTTAATGAATGATAATAATGATGGGTCAAAAAAGAAAAGTACCTCGAAAAACATTGCAATAATAGACAGAGATAAAACTGAAGATATCATGGTGAGACTACAGGTGCAGCACGGATTCAAAATTATTCAAACAAGTAATCAATTCGAAACATGTGAATGGGTTGATAATATGATCCAAGCATTGGCAGTTAAACCATTCAAAACCACCAAGCAATTAGGTAATGAATTGGTTGAAGTTGGAGCAATTAGTAGTGGTAAAAGCAATACTGATACGTTTAAAAAAGTTTTACAACAAATCAAATATGTAACGCCACCAATTGCAGAAACTATAACTTCAGTTTATCCAAATATTTCATCAATGATGTCAAAATTTATTAGAAATGGTTCAGGTGCTTTGAGTGGGATCCAAGGTAATAATGGACGACGTAAACCGGTTGGTAATAGTTTGGCACAATCTATCCATGCCGTTTTTATGAGCAAACAAGATGAAGAATTGTTGAAAGATGAAGATTAGTACTTCTAGCTAGGAGTACCACGTTATCAGGTTCTGGTACTTATTTTTTGCAGCTAATGTTCTAGTATTAGAAATGAGTACATCATGCTTCAAGTTCACTCTCAATGAATTAATGTACTAGCATTGTACATGTGGTTCACTTCATGGTTTTACAAATTATTTATATACCAAATGCGGCAGGAAAAATTAGTAAAAGTATATATGTATACATATATACATATATACATATACATGATGATTATGAGCCGCATTCGGTCCATATAATAGTTAAATATTTTGTTGAAAAATTATAATTAATAAAAACAATCTGAGCCGCAGGGGAAGCAAAAAATGTCTCAGAGAGCACAGACCTTTTTAACTGTTTTAATAAACGCAACCGGCACTTAATAACCTCAAGCCACCACAGTCCACTCAACTCAGTATAATATATTACTTTATTTAGTTAGAATATCTGATTATTTTTTTCTCTTATGCTATTAATCCTTTTCAGTTGGAAATAATTTATATAAAAGCATTTTGCATTCATAAACTTTTTTTTATTTTCAATAAATTCTACAAATCAATAATAATGAAGTTTTGCCTTTCAATTTTAATACTACTAACTAATACACTATTAGCCTTAGACCCCACAAACCCCACTAATATTGTAATTTATTGGGGTCAGAACTCAAAAGGAACATCAAATTCTCAGCAAGAATTATCAGCTTACTGCTCCAACAATCAAGTTGATATGGTAGTTCTATCATTTCTCAACTTTTTTGGTGATGGGTCACTACCACAGATGAATTTTGCAAATGCTTGTGAAAACAATTATTTCCCTGGTACTTCATTACTTCATTGCCCAAACATTGGTAGATCCATCACACAATGCCAGCAAAATGGTGTCAAAATTTTATTATCATTAGGTGGTGCATCAGGCCAATATTCACTAACTGATGAAACAGCACCAGAATTCGCTACCCAATTATGGAACTTATTTGGTGGTGGTACATCAACTACCCGGCCATTTGGTGATGTTGAACTTGATGGGTTTGATCTAGATATTGAATCTGGTTCATCTGAAGGGTATGCAGCATTATCAAATAAACTTAATCAATATTATGCTGCAGCAAATAAACAATATTATTTAAGTGCTTCACCTCAATGTCCAAATGCTAATGATATTTTCATGAATGATGCTATTATTAATGCGAAATTTGATTTTTTATTTGTTCAATTCTATAATAATTATTGTAAATTAAGTGGTGGTACTAATGGGTTCAATTTTGATAAATGGGATCAATTTGTTAAGGAGAAAAGCTTTAATAAAGATATCAAAGTGTATGTAGGGATTCCAGGTGGTGAAACTGCTGCTGGATCCGGTTACGTTAGTCCTAATGTTGTTTTGGATATTGTTGATGGGTTGAAAGAGAAGGGTTATAATAGTTTTGGTGGTGTTAGTATCTGGGATGCTAGTCAGGCTTTTGGCAGTCAATATGGATTTGGAAAGGTTGTTGCTGACGGTTTAAAGCACATTGGTAGTAATGTACGTGGGCCTGATTCTAGTGAGTTTATTGGCAGTCCTAGCACAATGAGTTCTAGCTACAGTTCTAAGGATTTAACTGCATATAGAACTCTAAGTGATAGTTATAAAAATATTACAAAAAGTTATGAAACGTTGAGTAGCTTTTATGATCACGATCGTGAGAGTAAAACTTTTACTTATACAGGCTCTTTTTTCACTAAAAGCATCAGTTCAGTTTCAGCAAAATATAAAGATACTGTGTCGAACAGCATTATAATTAGCAAGAGAGTTAGTCAATCTAGTACAATCACCCCAGCTAGCAGTATTATCTTCACCAAGATATCTGATAAAAGTAGTGATAATTTATTAATATCGATGTATACTAGATTACTAACTATCCCTACAAGTGTGAAATTATCTGAAAGTTTAACTAAAACTTATGATAGCGGCCAATGGACTAACTCATTTAATGATGGACAATGGCGGCCTAAATCTTATTCCGAACCAACACCTTCGTCTTATATCAATAGTGTGAAAACCCAGCTATTCAGTACTTTAACATCAATTGAAGTAACCTAGTCAATATTATCACCATCATATACATCTGGTACTAGATTATGGTCACCAAAGAAACAGGTTGGCCTGCCAAATATTAGCTTACCTTCTTCAACTCTAATTACCTCAACCTCCATCACTTAAGAATTCATATTCGTGGAAGAAGTATGCTTCACCCACAAAAGTCCTGAACATAACCCAAACACCCCCAGCCTTAGCCTCAAAATCAACAACTTCTCGAATTGAGAAACCAATATCAAAGACTAAGAGCAAAAAAAATTGAAAATATTGGTGAGAATAAAAAAATTAAATTCAATGACTTTTGATGATGGACTATGGGGATCTAAAAATCATGGGAATGGAGTTGAGAAAACTTAGACTTGGATTTTAGATAATGGGTTAACAATTGTATAAAATTGAAGGCTAACACATTTGGCATTCATGATAAAGATAGCTCAAGTTATAAAGCTATTTTTACAACATGTAGATTAATTAGTATGTTATTTCTAAAGTTTTGGTCTTTGTTCACACTATATGAATTATAACGTACTAATTGTAATTCTATATATTTTGTTGTGAATTAGGCTAGTAGATGGTAAATAGATAATAGATAAAGCATTCTTGAATAAGATATATATCGAAAAATAGTCAATTGAGGTATTATAAAGACTATGACTATGGGGTGGAGGTGTTTTTTTGTAAGAGAAATAACTGCCGCCTTCACTACAGATAGGGTGAATTTTAAAACAGAAGAGTAGAGATAATACCTCAGTAACTAAGATAAGATCCAGCTAATCATGATATTTCCAAAACCACCTATGATGGTCAGAGTTGTGATTACTGAAAGTCCAGCAGCAATATGATGAGTTTAAGACTGCATATTAGGTGAGGTTGGGTGGATCAAAAAATATTGGAGCTAATAGCTTTAGCTAGCAGCTGTAGGTTCTACTATTTTCCATTAGCTGATGTAGCTATAGAAGTATGATAGCTTTCAAGTATGGGCGTATCAAGATCTTATGCTTGTTACCAAGCTTTTACAGAGTTGAATTTATTTAATATACATGTGAAGCCATGTTAGGGGTGGCTCCAGCGTTGTAAAAAAACATTCAAAGTATCCAGAGGCCTTTAAATTGTTTATTGTAAATTGAGTACCCGTGCGACGTCCTGCATATAGATATATTAGGTATAGCTATAAATTGCAGAAGCAATAATATTTGTCTCGGTCAGAAACATTTCAACCGTATGTTAAAGCTTAAAACTATCAATACGGTGAATAATTCAATGACCTTTATTAGAATTCTTAATATAGTAAGCTAGCTAAGATTTAGAATTTTAACCTCAGAAACGGTGCCTGAACAACTATATATATCTGGCCTAAACTGAGATATCTCAATTTAATAAGTCTTTATTGCATGCGAATTCCAAAACTCTTGCCACGTATCTATTGAAATTTTTTGAAACAGTTTATAAGTGTTTTTTACCTGATTATCCATCTTGCGATAAATTTGGTATGGTACATAGGTACAAGTAATGTGATTTTTGGCATGATCTAACAAAAGAAGCTTATATACACAAATATAGATGCATAGTCATGGGATGCGCCCATGGAGATGAGAAAGGATGGAGACTTTTTAAAGTCTTCATCTTATCGAAATGTACTGCTTTTCAGAACTTTTTTACATATATCAAGTTGTGTAAGATATTAATCGCTAGATTATACGTTTTATTACTTGAACTAATCCTGGATTAACCGATGATGAGAGGGCCGAGTAAAGCTTAAATTATTTCGCTCTTCAATAAAATGTCAGCACAGCTTCAAATATTATAAAAGAAGGACTTCACATAAATTAAGTTTGCGATAGAACCTGGAATATATATATAGATATATATAGCTGTAGAATCGAGGTTTTGGATTCAATTATAATTGAACATATGTTATAAGTGAGGAAAACTTTGGGTTTCCATGTTCTGGACAAATTCTAAAACGTACTCAATCGTGCAGTGTTAGCTGCAAAAATATTAAATTAAAAGCGCATAATAAAAGGGTATACAATAATGGAATAATGGAATATTTTATAGTAAAATGCAACTCATTGTGCACATGATGTTCTTAAATCATATTAATATGTAAATGAGAAGTATTTGCTTCTCAATAGGTACACACTACCGACTTGTTTAGTATATAATAATCAAGAAATGATTTTATATAAAAATTTATATCGATAAGGAACTTAGGAAAACGCTTGTTCCGCTGATAATGCTATACATCAAGTAAAGGTTTTTTGTGAGCTTAGAAATGAGCTGATAGTGTATATATATACGTAACGTGCCTTACATGTATACAAGCCCCCTTCTAGCATCTAAAATATGGATATCGAGATCTGCCCAAGATACTGATACAAGCGAGTTTGGGGCCCACTTCAAAACTTTAAATATCAGCTATAAAGGTATTAGAAAGTATCAGGATCTAATGATGGCTCTAAAACATCTTGTATTATAACTATAGCCAAGAGAAATATTACAACCTTAACATATTATGGCCCTGTAAGACTTTATATATATATATATTAACCAAAGCAAATAAATTTTCAAATCATAATGCACGTTATAAGGTATAGGCAAATACTAGAATTTTCCCTAGCTTTATATGCAAGAAATGTGATGATATGCAAGATGTTCAATTTATGTATGTGTGCACAGTGAGTTTAAACCCTTTTCTTGGAAATGATCAAAATTTTCTTTAAGTGTAACTTTAGATTGTGGCTGACGGATTTTTAGCTTAACTAAAAATAATTCTGAAAGCCTCAATACAATTAATGAAGTTTAAAGTTTTTTTTTTTTTTTTTTGAAAGTATATACTTTTTTTTACACGTAAACCTTATCCTTCTTTATTTCCATATATATATGGTAGGGCCGCCATGCGCACGCGCTAACTCACTCCATCGATACAAATTAATTATAAAGCAGAATTTAAAATACGTGACGTTCGTGTCTTTCGGTGGCGCGTCAAGATCGATTATACATCGATTCCACTATAGTTATAATGTGTAGGTAGGTTTTGATGCGGCTCGTAGTTCAGCTGTTAGGACACTAACAAAATGTATGTCTTAAGTCAAAGGTCTTAAACTGGAACATAGAAGGGTCCACCCCAGAAATTTTATTTTATTAGATGGCATTTTTCTAAAAATGTTAACTGTTTATTTGTTTTAATTTCAAGGGTATAACTGGTTTTTAATGATCCACAGTGGGTACTGTCTATTCAAGTGATTATTGCCAGTATGTTGTATGAGTATCCGCTGGTGTATAAATTATATTAAAAGAAATGTTTTAATTAATGCAATCACAAGTCTTTAAAAAAAATACAAATATACAAAGATCCCCAATCAATAGAGCTCCTTTTTCCTTCCTCCTCACTAGCTTGTCATCTTTTTTTTTTTTTTTTTTAAAACTCTTTTATAAAGAGGTATTCAGCTTTTACTAGACTAAAAACACAACAAAACCTATAACAGCAAAAACACAGGAAAAAAAAAAAAAAAAAAAAAATCAAAAACAGAAAAGAAGTAGAATTATAAAAATATGATTTTTACTTCCGCTTTGGCACTGTTAATTCCGTGCTCATTAGCGGCTAGTACGTCTGGTAAATCCAAATCTAATATAGCAATTTATTGGAATGGACAAGATGGATCTAGCTTAGCTGATTATTGCACAAAAGAATGTGCTGATACAATTATATTATCCTCAATTACTGATTTCAATGACCCAAAGTTAAATATTCAACAAGGATGCAATGGTTATGATTGCCAAGAATTAGGTAAAAACATCCAACAATGTCAATCATTAGGTAAAACGGTTTTAATCTCACTTGGTGGACCGGATGGTAATTCTGAAATTGAAAATGATGATGATGCCAAGGTTTTGGCAGACACTCTATGGGGATTATATGGAACACCAAATGGTGCTTTAGGCTCTGCTAAGATCAACGGCTTTAATTTCAACATCCAAAAGGGTAACGGTAAAACTGGTTACGAAACTCTTGCAAAAGAACTAAAAAATTTAGGTTCTTCGAAATTAACAGGTTCAGTCAGTTCATCGCCACCTGATAAACATTTAGATGATGCATTAAAATCGGTTCCGTTTGATATGATATTCCCATTACTAATGAATGGCGGGAATATCACTGATACCCAGCTGAACTTTTTAAGATGGACAGACTATGTTGAATCTTTTACAAAAAACCCTGACACCTTGATTTATGTTGGGTATACAGGTACAAGTAATGGTGATGGTGGTATGCAAATTGCAGATTTGTCCAATGTCAAAAGAGATGTAACTGAATTCACAGTTAAAAAGAAAAGATCAGTGTTTGCGAGAGCTTTTAGATTGGGTGAGAACACTGGTGCTTCAAGTTCTGTTTCTCCAGCTGGGGTTACATTATCTCAGGGAGAAGCTAACGATTGTGTTGCTTGTCAAGCATTACGAGATTGTATATTATATGGGACTAACTGTCCTGCTAATAGCGGATCATCCACCACAGGAGGTGGTAATGCAGCACCTGGATCATCCCCAAGCTCATCAGCACCAAAAAACAGTGATACTACACCAGGCTCCTCGATTCCAGGAAACAGTGGTACTATACCAGGAGCTTCATCTAGTCCAGGTGGATCCCCTGATCAAGCTCCAGGCCCGGGAACTGGTGGCGGAAGTCCAAGTGATACAAACCCAGGCAGCACAAGCCCAAACGAGAAAACGCCTCCTGAAAGCGGGCCTTTGAATTCTAGCAGTAATACACCAAATAAGCCGGAAAGTAAGTGGTATAGATATGTCGGATTTAAATTTACTAACGTGTTTAGGTCAGTCTCCAAAAGAGACTCCAAAAGCAAAACAACCAGAGCAGGAACAGCCAAACGAGACTCCTGAACAACCTGCATCTACACCAACCTCAAGTAAATCGGAAACCGAAACTGCAACAAGTTCTGCCGAATCAACTAAACAAGCTCCAAATCAACAAAAACCTGAAACTTCCGGTAAACCAAATCAACCAATCCCAACAGTCCATCTACCAAATGGTGAAATATGTATTGGATTTCAATGTACAACAATTTCAGGTGGTTCAGGCGGATCAAGTTCCAGCGGTTCTACAGGTTCTCCAGGTTCTCCAGGTTTACCAGGCTCCCCAGGTTCACCAGGCTCCCCAGGTGCTCCAAGTGCTCCAAGTAATAATGGCTCTCCAGGAACTTCAGGTAATAACGGATCTCCAGGCTCACCAGGCTCCCCAGGTTCACCAGGCTCCCCAGGTGCTCCAAGTGCTCCAAGTAATAATGGCTCTCCAGGAACTTCAGGTAATAACGGATCTCCAGGCTC
>JAKTSB010000078.1:0-97291 GCA_030579975.1 Blastobotrys buckinghamii (nom. inval.)
TTTTTCAAAGATTTGAAAAAGGGGCACTTACTTTAAAATTATTAAAAAAGTAAGGAATAAATCTAATGAAACAGAATAAGAAATATCAGTATATATAAGGGTCGCAACGTGATGAAAGTCCAACCATTAACTTCAGTTTAAACTTGTCTATCTTATAATTGATGATCTGTAGTTTCTTTTTTAGTGAAATCTTGTAATTATATGGCTCTTGCAATCATTTCGCCGGCTCTCGAAAGTTACATAAAGTAGCTAGCATCAACAACACTTGATTCTGAGAGGCACGATAATCTAGTACTATCAGCCCTTAATAATGTATACAGCATACACCTACCTCTATATTTCTAAAAATACCACCATGTCTCCACCATTCAACTGCAATGATAATAGCTGCGTCTTTTTCAATCTCAGCAATACAACTGATATCCAAAATATTACCGTTTCGTTTCAAATCTTTTTATTATATTCAAAACAAGTGCTGCTAAAAAGCCTAAACACCTGTTCAATTGTCTTATGTAAAGTCTATATACTATACTATAAAATAAATAAAATACAAGTAATTTATTTTGTATTGATCAAGCAAGCTTTGACTAAGAAGCTTAACCGAATTTATTTCACATTATATTAAGTTGGTAAAGAGAAGACCTCAAAAGGTAAACACGACTGGCCAATTGGCTGGATGAGCTAATAAGTATTACTGCGTTGAATTATTTTATTATTGGTGGTAGCATGCATTTGCTTAGACTGTTATTTTGCATTTTTTATTAATGAATTTAGCTTAAGGTTATTTTATTGTAATTGAGTAAATATTGGATCGAAGTAGCATTGGTACAATTAAACTCATCAAAGCAAAATTAGTAAACATTTCATAAACTATAGTGTATAAATCAAAATCGCATTGGTACAAATAATATTGGAGACAATATTAGTAATAGTATCGTGGTCTATATATCGAAATCTTACAGCCCAGGTACAATTAATTCGTATCAGATTGGTAAAAGTTTCGCATTGGATATAAAATTCAAAATCATATATATATTGATAAAAGCTAAAAAGAAGTTTAAGCTAGATTAGTAGTAATTAGCTATCACGAAGTATTTGGTTAATAGATAAACTACCTTATAATTCTTAATGTATACGTTATAAAGATACTAATTGAATTTCAATCATACATATATATAGTACATATAGTGATCAATTGATGGCCAGAGCCACATAATGTATAAACTTCCACGTACTGCAAGTGATTGTTAATGGTATAATTACTTGCAATAATAACAACTTCTTTATTATTATCAGCTGGCTCTTTTCTAGTCTACTGCGATGTGTTGTTGAACTCTAGTTTACAAGCACTTGCGACTTTATTTAGACAATTAAACTTGCATAAATACCAGCACTAAAAATATTTCCATATATTAAAAATCTATCAAAGCTGTGGCTGAGCAATATTGGAGTAGAGATTTACTGCTCAATGTATACTCGATAATCTTTTTGATGCCTATTATGTTTCAGTAAGCTTTACAATGATTTCCAGGGTTAATGGATTCTTTTTCAGTCGAAAAAATGAATAAATAATGGCTATAGCATACTCAAATGACTTATTACACAGAAAATTAGTTATCTCTATAATATTAATCGAATTTGTTTCTTCTATAGTATTTCAGACCAATAATGAACTATAAAGTATAATATTGATACTGTTTTTACTCTATTTTTTGAAGGTTAGCTAGTGTGATTAGAGATGTTCTGACATCCAGTTAATATAAGAAATGCCCAAGTAATTAATATTGCTAGATGATATATGTAGCTGGCACATTGCCTAGATACCTGTAAATATGCTCAAGTTTAACCTGAACATTCTATCCTATTTAAACTGCTTGAAATTACGACCCAATACAGCAGCGAGTAATCGTTTTTTAAGCTGTAATTGACAAATACATCAAACCAACACTACAATACACATTACATCAAATGACCTTTCTTGAACTCAATGAGTCACATAACTTATGCAAAAATAGTTTATTTTTATTCAATTAATAAATTTGTACATGCCTTTTTCATACTCCATAAATCTCCTAAATAATAGATCAATTAAATAATTTATTTTTCAGTATTTTCAGATTTTGTTCTCCAAACTGATTCATGTCGTCGTTTAGCTACAAAGTCAGTTTGACCCTATATACGTTAGTTTATCTCTTTCTTTTTTGGTAAAAAACTTACACTGTATCTGTATGAAGCCCATAATAAAGCAGCTGGAACTAAAGCAGCAGCAATAAAAACAAATGGACCTGATTTTTTATTAAATCGAAAGTTTTCATGCATATTTGCTCGCATTTTGCCAAATTGTTCGATGGCAGCATCTTTTTGTAGAGCTAGATTGTTAGTTAGTTCATTCTTTTATTATATTTCTATGATTGTCTTTAAAAGGTTTTAAATATAATTGACTAGTGTATATAGTTTGATCTGAAAGTGTTTTGTAGATTTTGTGTCTTCGGATTGTTCAATTGGGTTATTAAGGTCAAACCCTGGGTATAATCATAATCTTATAAGCTTGATTTGACAATTTCTTAACTCTCTCTTTAACTTTTAATAGTATAGATTTGTTTTGGTGGTTTGAATATTCTATAATCACTTGAGTTCATATCAATTATAATTTTCGTCAAATTTTATATCAAATTGTAGTATCCAAATTTTGCAAGTCTATAGAAAAATGCGAAATTCAGCATACTTAGTTGTTAAACCTTTGGTGGCAATCGCTAGAACTCGTAAATATTTAGTACCCAATCTTTATTAATGACCCCATCTCGACACAATCTCTCTCGTTCTAATAGCTTCTTATTTACCAGGACCACTATTTCTAATCTCATCTCACAAATCAACTTATTTGACCTAACCAGGTCTATATTTTACTTCAGAATTGCTATCCATACTTCTTCACCCCTCCACACCATACCATACTATCACTGTTCAGTCCTAACCACTGCACACTAACCAACACTTTTAAAACAATCACAACAACCTCCTTTAATAATTATACATACTTGGATGATCACCGGCCATTTTTATTATATCCTTTTTCTAATAAATAATAGTTCAAAACGTTCTTTTTTTTTTTTTTTTTGATGTCGAATAATTTTTCTACTATATGTCAGCTAGTGCTCAAAATTTTGGTGATACCTCTTTAGGAGCACTGGAAAGTTGGGACCGGAGGGTCGAGTTAGCTCTCCGGCAGGTTTAGAAAATGAAAATTTCAGTTTTGAACAAAATTAAAAACCGTTTATTTTAAAGGCACAAATTTTAGACCAATCAAACAACAAGGAAATCACCGCTTAAAATTTCTTTACACGAAGCTAATAATTGGTAATATTTATGGACACAATTATTTGTTTATTTTTATATATATAAACAAATAATTCAAAAAAATAGTAATCAAGGTACATTTGAATAAATTCTACAATTATTTGTATTCTTAGATATTACAAATCTTCTACGAGATTTTAATATTGAATGTTGAAGCAAATTAGGTTGAATAGTAACACTTTTATAATTAGTGCATCAAATAACTTAATAATATTAGATAGAATAAAAAAGATAAATATACAACAATCTAAATCTCTTTTATTCTCAATGTTAACAATTTTTTCGAGGATTTTTCATTTTTATTAATAATTTTTATATTTTTCTGGGTTGTTTTAAATTAATTTAAATAAATTTATTTTTCTTCACCAAACAATTCTTCTTTTAAAGTAATACCCAATTCTTCTCGAATATCTTTCAATTCATCCAAATACTGCTGATATTGTTCCTTATTTTCAACTTTGAATCTTAAACCTTCAAAGACTCTGCTAGCAGTAGCATAATCATTAACTCTTCGAGCAGCTTGTAAAGCTTTTTCCATTACAGATGGAGCTGGAACTAAATCATATGAGAAAACATTGTTTAAAACTCGTTGAACTTCAAATAAATCATAAGCTTCTTCAAATTCTTTTTCAAATCTTGCAGTGAATTCTTCAAAAGATTCAGAATCATGGGCTGATGAATAATTTCTAATGAATTTTGATTGTGGTCGTGCAATAGCCAATGCTGCTGGTCGGGTAATAGCTGCGGTAGCTAAAGTGGCGGTTCGTGGAATTGAAGCTCTGCAGATAGTTCGAGTTAATTGAGAAATCATCTTTATTGTTATTATTGTATTGTTTATTGAAGTTGAATAGTTAGTTTAAAGAAAGGAAAGAGAAAAAAAGAGAGAGGAAAAAAAAAAAAAAAAATAAGGTGAGGAAAAAAAAGAGAAAAAAATTGTTTTTGCAGGTTTGGAGGAGGAAAAAAAAAAAATTTGTGAAATTTTAGTGGTTGTGGGTGTCGGTGCTTGTAAAGTAAATTTAACCACTGCACAAAGAGATCTCCGGCCGGTTCATGATGAATAAAGTTTTGACTGAATATGTTAAAGGTTTCATATACTCCACAATTGAGTTTTAATAGTATAGTACTGTTAAAGGGTTTTGTTTGAATTTCAATTGATTCTAAATTAAGAGTGTAAGTACTTCAATGTATGGCTCTAGAATGTATAGCTTGTTTGGTTAAAATATTTATGCAATTAGACATATCAGTTAAAAGGAATTTATTCAGAACTACAAGGTTATTGTTAAAAGAGACACGAAAATCTTATAGGTTTACGTACAGAGATCAATTTAAGATATTAGCGGTAGTAAGTGGGTATGCTTCATGCAGGTTTTTTCGTGACAGTTTGATGGTTTTAAAATTGAGATTTCGATTTATTGATTTATATTCTACACAATCTACAGTCTGAATACACTAAAAATATTACCAAAAGTTAACCAACTTAGATATAAGCTAGTACAAAGAGCGTTTAATTTTGTTATTTTGTTATTATGATTTACCTATAACTTTCAGACTCTAAATCAAAAGGCCATAATGAACTACTTAACCAGTTCATTTGACCAAATACAGTTTCACTCGCTTTTTATGGCTTTTGTCCGCTATGCTTCTCAAGTATAGAATATATGCAATTCTGAAATATATTACGCATACGATATATATTTAGAAGCTCAATCCCTTAAAATGGCTCAAACGGGTTAGATGGTGCGGCTTTACATAGCGACGATCCTTTTCACAAATGGAGAAAAACACTATACCAACCTCTGTTAAGAAAACCATATAACAAAATGCTAACATTTACCCAGTATAACTCAAGAGAGTTGGTAAGAAACTGAATTGAGCATTGCAATGATGGAAACAAAAAAACAAAAAAAAAAAACAATCACTAAAATTATAACTATAATAAAATGATATTATGCAAAAAAAAAAAAAAAAAGTTGATAAAAAAAAAACCTAAATCTGAATAAATAAACAACTCCTCTTGCCTCCTTTTGATACTATTGGACTTGCTTTTCCTCCAACCATTGTTCAACATTACTAAACTGTTCATCTATCAACGCTTGATCTAAAAACGAGGTTTGATTAGGTAAATCACTAAACATGTTCAAAAATTGTTCTTCCATTGGTACATCAGGTGAAGAACTTGAATTCGTATCAAGATTTTGCCCACCGCTGAACCCATTAGTATTATTATTACTACTACCATTAGTATTTGCAGTGTTATTATTGCTCATAAGATTTGAATTAAAGTCCATGGTTTCAAAAAACCCTGTTACATCAAATTCATCTGTTGCACTGCTACCATTTGCCATATTAGTGCTAGTATTATTATTAGAAGACCTTGAGTTTTGAGCTGCTTGTAATGATAATTGATTGAAAACGTTCCAACCCATTGCCCCCATTGCACCTGCAACCCACCATCTTTGAGCTAAACTTTCCAACATTGCACAAGCATCTTGATGAGAATATCCGGTTTCATGATCTCTTCTTGGAAAAGTTCGTAAAAATACTGTCATGGTTAATGATACACAATATGGAATAATAGGTAAAGGAGGTAAATTAATTGGTGCATGTTTTAAAATTCTTAAAATTGAACCAGCCGCTGATAATAATCTATCATCACTTGATTTTTTAGTATCTGCAATACCATTGCTACCAATAGATGTTTTTCTTTTTTCTTCTGCTAAACACATTGTTAATGGTGTATACATTACACTAACTGTATCTTTTTTACCACTGCCAGAAGAAGTTTGATTATTCAGTCCAGACTCTTCAGTAACAATACTTGCTTCTTCTCTTTCACTACCATTTTCTCTTTTATGAGCTAGGATAACACATGTATGATGCATTAGAGCTATTAAAGCATTGAAAGGGTCAATTGTATCATCACCTAAAAATAATTCATCAACTTTTGTTGGAATTTTTTGTTTTTCTGGGGATTGCATATTTAATTTAGGTCGATATAAATAAATTACTTGTTCAATGGTTAAACATTGATCAACTAAATTAGCTAATTTGGGATGTTCATTAGAATCCGGCATATTTACTCCAACATCTTCCAAATTAATAATTAAAGGTCTTGCATTAACACATGCACTAATCCTATCCATACACCATATCGCCCACCATAATAATCTTAAACCTTCTCTATCAACAAAGTTTCTTTCATGATGTAATTGTAAAGATTGAGCATAATGAACAGCTTTTTGTAAATCTGAACAACTATTTTCCAGCCCATCTGGTCCTTCACTATGCAAACTTAATAATGCGTAAATTCGAACTAATGTCAAACGATCTTGTTCAACATCTGCATATAACAATGCTCTAATCTTTTGAGCTGTAGTGGCACAAAATTGTCGTACATTTTGATGACCCAAATGTTGTAAAGCCATTGGATGTCTTGCTGCTGCTAATAATACTGCATGTAGTAATAAAGTTGGCGCTTGACCTATATTATGTAGTTTCAAAAATTGGTCACGGTCCAATATTGGTAAAATTGGATGAATTGATGTACAATATAATTGAATTAATGCTTCTCTATCTGGTCTTAATGGCATTGAAAATGCATTAATTGATGCCAGGTATGTGTATAGAGTTGGATTTAATCGTTGTTGAGCTACCGATCCTTTAACCCAGACACCAATATTTTCTCTATCTATTGTGTCTCCCATTTTATTAGTATTATTAATGTTAGTATTTGAAAAGTTTTTAAATAATGATGGTGATGGACTATCATTAGCTGTTGCACCTGGACTATGACTACTAGTTCTCTTATGCTTAGATTTTGGTTCATCAGGTTCAGTTTTAACTTTAGCTTGAGGATTGAAGCTATTAGTTCTACTTAACCCAGGTCTTGGATTGATGCTATTTTGTGTTGGTTGAGGTAATTGTGGAGATGCTTGAGGAATAATAAAATCTGATGTGGATGGATTTGATGGTATCTGTATTCCAGGTATATTATTAGCAATATTTGTAAATGTGTTATTATTAGTAGTACTAGTAGTAATATTTTTGTTTGTATTATTTTGTGAAGGTCGTCGTTCTTTCATATTTCCGTATTTAAAACTATCATTGGTTGTAACTAATGGACTGAATACTGTATCAAATTGATGTGCTTGGTTTGGCATACTATTTGTACTACTGGCTCTGTTTCCCATCCCAGGTCTTGTAGTATTATTATTATTAGAAGTAGTAGTTGTTGTAGCAGTGTTATTAGCAGTATTGGTATTATTATTTGTATTGACAGTGGTGTTATTGAAATCCATAGAACTAATATGCTGCTGAGCCAAATTATCTAACCTTGGAACCTTTTCACTTAATTCAAATTCAGGTGCTAAAGAGCATTCAATATCAGCTTTTGAACATGGATCACACCTTTTTGACCATAATGGAAAATCGCATCTTTTTCTTCTTCTTTTACATTGTTCACACGCTTTATGTGCTCTTTTTCGTTTCCTATATGCTGCATCGTTTGCAGGAAACACATAAATATTCGAACTCATAGCTTAATACCTTGATAAATCTGTTTTTTAGTTCAACTCGAAAATCCAATTTCAGGTGATCCTAACTGGTGATGCTGTTATACTGGAGTATTAATATTCCAATAATGATACCTAGAATGAAGAGATTAGAAATTTCACTATAGAATAATTTGTTAAAGAATAAGATTTTCTTATAAAAAAAAGAGAATTAGAATTGGATGAAAGAAAAGAAAAAAAAAAAAAAAAAAAAAAAAAAAGGGTGGGGAGAAAAATAAAAAAAATTAAGAACACCTACACCCACACTCAGGTAATTAAAGCGAGAAAACCGTTTCTTTTTTTTCTGGAGTAGTTAAAAAAATTATTTTTCTCTAGTTTTGGACGTGTCAATAATAAAAAGCGTTTTTTTTCAAACCGTTTTAGATTTTTCTAACACTGTGTGAGTGCACTTTTTTAAAAAGTTTTATTGATGCCATTGATTGTTTGCATTTATATGTGCGTTGTGATATTCACACCCACCTGAGTGAATGCAAAACTGCGCGTTTGAGAATTGGATCGTGGTATGAATGATTTGATAGGTTTTTAGGAGTTTATGAGAAATAAATTTGTATAATCAGGATCTATAGTTCAGTAGGTATAGTGCTATAGAATGTAGAACCATATTAGCAAGATTCAGCCATAATTGATAAAATTTATTAATAATTGGGATTCTGTATAGGAGAAATAAGGACTGAACGATATTTTTCTTGGTGTGAAAATTATTTTAATCATGCAAGATGTTGAGTAAATAATTATCTAATTTGCAGTGATACAGATTTGTTACTCTAAGTTAATTACCATCAAACTAACAGAATAGAAATCTAAATTTTATGCAAATTGTCTTTTGGGCTATAGTAGGCATCAATTATAAAACCCAAGCTACCTTGAGGTCCCAGTCCCAATGAAATTTTCCAAATATTTGAAATGGCACTCAGTTGGATTAGATCACCATGAAGCTTCATATGGATCGTCGGGAATTGAATTGAGTTAACTTTCAAATCACCTTCTTTCAGGTAGACAGTAAGTTGCTATTCGTAACCACACTACCTATAAGTAGTATTATTAGTTGAAGTTATCTAGTGATTGATTTTAGTGTATCGATATGGATAAATAAATTAATAATAATATTTAATAAACCCAACAAAAACTACACTTTCAAGCTGGCTTTTAAGATTGTACTACTTCTAGTGGCTAGTCCATGACCTAGGCTGCACTATAACTATATATATATAATACTTAAAACAATAGCCCGCATACTATGATCGTCGTAATAACGATTCTTTTTTACATTATGGATAGCTCGGTTATACCATAACACCCATGAAAGTGTACCATCGATCAGTCAACTCGATCTATATTACCTCAAGCATCTGATACCAATCTAGCAAGGCTAATACCTCCCCTTGCCTCTCTGATCAATACAATATTTAACCCCAGAATCTAGATGGCTAGAAGTTGACTAATTTACAAACAAGTTTGCAAAATTTTCACTGTCTGATCTGAGGCTCTCATTTTTCTAAACATGATTCAAAAGTTTTATTTAAGGGATGATCCAAGTTAAAATCTGAAATCTAATGTCTGGATCAATTGTTTTTGAACTCTCATTATAATGTATACCATCGGTAATAATACACTATGGAAAAGTGCTTGAGTTGGCAAGTGGTGTAAAAAAAAGGACCGCTTCACGCACGCCTGCCACCCGTTCGATGGATGCCCTGGATACGTCAGTTCTTTAAATTAGCGGTGTACCGTGGAACCAGGCAGGATAAATTGTAAAAAAAAATCTACTGTATGAAAAACATTGAGTCAGACCCCTTTATAATAATACTATACAGGATATATATAAATAATTCGCAATTTGAAAACTATTATTTTACAATTATTATAAATGTGATGATTGATTGGGTCACTCAGTAAGGTACAGCTTTTCAAGAGAATTCTTTTTAAACTCTGTGTTTCTAGGGGATGAATCAATTGTGTGGATTTATTGTTGCAGTGGTGGTATGGGTATCTGTATTAGGATGATGTAGAGTCACAGGTTTCGATGATGGGGTTGGTCCAATTTAGGAAACTTTTGTGGGGTAAATGAAAAACAAATCCAACAAATTTTATACTCATCGATCCCTTTTAACAATGGTAATCAGGATCGATTAAAGCTACTTATAGACTGGTTTAACAATTTATGCTTACGCTCGGTTTTAGTAATTGATGCTTTTGTAACTTAGGTATATCCTTCTTATAATTAATTCTACAGAACCGTTAATGAAGTATTAGATAATAATATCTAATAAAGTAAAATAAAAAGTAATTCAATCAGTAGTTGTTGTCCATAGAAAGACGGAATACATCCATAAAAAGAATACAAAACATAGAAATACTGTAACTATCGTTAAAACTCCCAACTACCAGGGTAGCTCAGATACATAAAATTTTTGAAATCGACGATCAATGATCTTGGTACATCCATGATGGATGGTAAAAGTAGAAGCAGCGTAATAGCACTATGGATAGTGAAGTAATAATCCGGATGTCAATGATGAGTTGAAGGGTTCTCCCTACCATGATTGTTTATACTAGCTAATTTTAATGGAACTAGTAGCAATTGAGGTATTAATTTGAGATCAATCTGGGGTTGCTAGGTTTGAATATGAAATACCAATGTAAGTTTCAAAATTCTGGGGAGGTTTCCATAAAAAAGAGCCTAGTTGGACTTGATATGGAGATAGAATGCATAATAAATTACAATTGCTATGGGTTTACAAATGGTAAGTTCTAGCTAGTCGTTTAGTCGTTGATCAACACTAGTATAACGCGGTTTGAAAATCAAATCATAGGGAGACTATGCTAGTCTATATATACCAAATACCAATTTAGACTTGCGTAATGGCCCGAACTTACAATATATATATATATCTATACATTTTAAATGGAATCCAAGTATATATATGAGTTACGATAATATAGTTTAATAATGCATCTTTTAATGCATGGAGGTCAGAATGTCTCTGTAGCTAGAGTTCCTAGGTAGATGAAATTTAAGAGCTCGCATGTAGAATTATCATTACAAGTATTATAATTACATATATATATAGGGTAAACTCGAGAAGCCAAGATCTGAACTTCATATGGGGCTTAAACATGAAGTTAAAGACATGTAATAATTGTATCGAGTATATCCATATGCATATATATAGCATATTCACCCTCGATCTCGATCCTAGTTAAGAATTATTTATAAGTCTTCATGATTACTTGGGCATCACACAACTGCTTCAGCACAGTGCATTGGGTGGTAATGAAATCAATTTCAAACAATATTGATATGTAGAAACAACGAACCAAACTTACCGTACCTAATCCCAATGCATCTGTTTTTAATATTTGGTATAATTTTACAGTTGAACAATAGCTGGTTATCTGGTCTCAATTATAATACAATATACAACCATGCAACACTTGCATAATAAAACCAATAACTATTTAATTGTAATTGGTTATTGAGAATCAATTTGAAATTACCAAGCTTTTTGAGGTGTTTGAAAACTACGGACCAAACTCGTACTTTGATATGTAGTGAGAGTGATGATGGATAGACTAAGCTATTTCTATAGTATACTAAGCTCTTATATACTATAGCGCTGGAAGAATAGCTCGCCGATAGGTTCCGATGTATGTCGGAGGTCCGATATACGGCTGAAGTACCAACGCAGGTCGTCCGTCCTTAATTACTGGATTTATAGAAAGTAAAAACCCAACCGTATACTTTGAAATTATTCTACCCTGGAAAAACTTTGGTCTGAAGATAAATAGATTTTCAATTAAACAAAACATACTAGTTGAATGTTGATAGAAATTTTTTTTTGAAAAAAATGCTAAAATATATATATTAATTAATTAAAATGAAAAGAATAAATAAATTAGTATGAGAAAATAATCATAAAGATTAAATCTCAGAATAATAACTGGCAAGAGATAACATTGGCATTTCAATGATTTTAACCCCAGTTAAAATTTGATTAGAATCAAACCCACCAACAATATAATATCTTGAATCATAAACAACCCCAGTATGGTAACATGGTCCAGGTTGTTGTAAACCATAAATGGGCCGGATAGTCCATTCTTTACTTTTTAAATTCAATATGCCCAGATTATTACTTAATTCGTTACCATCATGACCACCCATAACAATCAAGTATTTACCATTTAATGATGAACAGTGTAAAGTTCTAGCATATGTGAAAACTGGAGGAGGAGTTGAAGGTGAATTTGGTGAATAATAAGGCTCTTGGTTCTCCTCATTAAAATGATTTTCATAAATATCATCATGAAAACCTTCTTTATGAATTGTTGTTAAACCAAGACTATACCATTTTTCAATTTGATAATCAAAACACCAAATATCATCATACACTTTATTAATATCATTACCATTGCCACCATAAATAATCATGCATTCTTCTTTAATATTTTCAAAAAGATTGTCTGAATTAGTAAAATGATGAGCAGAATGATAGGATCTAGCGCTTGGCCAATTTTCTGTATCTTTTTCTAAACTAATAACTTCATTCCATTTGTTTTCTTCATCTAATTCTAATTTCCAAATATCATTATGAACTGATTCCTTTGATAACCCGCCAAATAAATACAATGTGTTAAAAGTTGCAACAACAGTATGGCCTCTTCTTGGTTTTGGGGTTCTGCTTGATTCATGTAATGATAACTTTTCAAATTTCATTGTGTGAATATTTAAACAATAAATCCAATTTTGTTCGTTACCTTGTTCATCTGCACCCCCAATATAATAGATAACATTATCAATTAAAGTGGCACTCATATCATAACATGGTGGCATTACATCTCCTAATAATCTTGGCGTTGTTAATGTATAGGTTGTACAATTATATAAATATAAAGTGTTTGATACTTTAGTTTCTGTTTTACCACCAAAAATGTATAACATATTGTTGATTAAAGTACAGCAATGCCCACTTAATTGTGGAGGTTCGGTACCGAATATTTTCGGAACATGAGCATATAATGATAATGGTGGTACAGCATCTTGATAATAACTAAAATTTTCATTATTAGATCCTTCATTTTGTTCTTCTTCTTTTGGATCTGAATACCATTCAAATGCTTGTTCAGCAGGTGTGACTTCAGTAGATACAGTAGTTTCTTCTTCTTTTATTGAAGAAACTTTTGTTGATAATGCTTTCTTTGGTGTATTATTAAAATTAGTAGTTTGAAATGTAAAAACTTCTGGTGTTAATGGTGGTGAATGTAATGGTAAATTATTTAATGATGCAACTCTTTTTTTTGAAGTATTTACACTCGGCAACCAAGATTTGGCACCCATTTTCTCATAAAATCTTGAACTTTGTCTTGGTACACCAGCATTATTTTCTTGTTTATAGGTAACAACATATTTTTTATCGGGATCTATTGGTGTATTTGGTATATCATCTGTTTTTATACTGCTTGAGCTTCTCATTGAATTATTACTATATTTTGAAAATTGCAAATCATCTAAGCTTTTCATACTATTAATTGAGTTGTTTAATGAATTAAAATCACTAGTTGATATAGGGTGTGCAATTGTTGTAGCACTT
The DNA here is from genome assembly GCA_030579975.1 of Blastobotrys buckinghamii (nom. inval.). NCBI lineage: Eukaryota > Fungi > Ascomycota > Dipodascomycetes > Dipodascales > Trichomonascaceae > Blastobotrys > Blastobotrys buckinghamii (nom. inval.). The sequence continues at coordinate 13,520 of JAKTSB010000078.1, forward strand.
GATGGTGGACTTTTATTATTTAATGTATTTGTGATATTTCTAGGTCCTTTTGTGTTGTTATTGACTAGTACTGTCGATCCTGATAATGTTCTTGATAAGTTTTTGTTAAATTTATTGGTAGGATTATAAATTGGTGTATTAATAGGTGGTGGTGTCTTCCTAACTAATCTTTTGCGATTCTTTTGGTTTAAACCTGAGGGAGTAGTGGTATTTGCACGATGCTCGATCGCTATTGGTGGTGGTGGAGGTAACGTTCCATTCTCTATCATTGATGATTCGGTGTTTTGACTGTTGATTAAAATTTCTGTTGAACTAGGGGCCTCCTCCAATGCTGTAGATATATCGATTTCATTATCAGTCATTCTTTTGTATTTGTATCCCCTTATTTCACTAGTATAAGTTATACTAGTGTATGCTAAATGCTAAAAATATGAATTGATAGGTTTAAATGAATTTTTTAATTTCCTCTTTCTATGCTTTATCAAAGGAAAAAAAAAAAAAAAAAATTCTGTGGATGAGTAAGAAATTGTGAATCGCAAGCTTTATTCTAAACTTTGCTAGTCCACTTAATAAGGTTATTTCAAATCTTATTGTTCTGATGCTCTAATAATATCGATAAATATGCAAAAGTTGTTGTCGTTACGTTAAGTAAAAAAAAATTCAATCTAGATTTTCCCTTAGTATACTGTAAATAAATCAAAATGCAATCGTAAATGTGGTAGTAATCTATCAAAAAAATAAAATAATAGCCGTTTCAATAGCCTTTAAAAATTACCCAGACCTATAAAACCTGTTAAGATTTGACTAATGGACCTATAATTATGATGGATAGAATAAATAAAACCTCCTTTCCTTTTGTCTTTTTTATACCCTTAAAGTGCCAAAAAGGATTTTTTATAGTTCCAATTGGGGGTTATAAGATAGAATGTTTTAAAAAATTTCAGGTTGTGCAAGGAAATTTTCTTAGACAGTTTTGAAGGTCTCAACGGTTTTGTTTTTTTTTTTCCCTCTCTTTCGTAATATCCCAAATGCCTACAACCGTAACGTAAAAATTATATCCAATGCTTAAAACACACAGATCACTTTTCCCAACGGTCCGCTCTTGTTCTTGCGTTGCTAATGTCTTTATAGATTTCAAATTCTAAAAAAGTATGGAACTCAGATTCGAGATAAAAAAAAGAAAGAATAAATTGATAGTTTGATGAAATGGGATATTATAACTATAGAAGTAATTCACACTTTTTATTGTTTGATTGTATCCATATTGGATCTTGATTGTTTGGATGAATGATTAATTGCAGGAGAATAATGCAAACCCCTCCCCGCTTAGGCTATTCTAACTGAGCATTGCAATGGAAGCACAAAAAAGCTGGGAAAATGATCGGGGTTTGTTTGTACAAGCTTGTACATGCTTGAGCTCAGGCTTTACTAAGAGTGAGCGCAACCCAAACTTGCGGTGAAGCGCTGTTTGGGATATCAATACCTACAAGATCCGATGGCTCTTAAGCAGGCTTAGTGTGAGTTATTACCGGGGTAAAATTAATTGCTTTTGTCAATGCAAGGTTGCAGGTTCAAGGGTTTAAATTGAATTTTAAGACACCCAACCAGGTCCGCTGTCTGCAGCAGTTCAAAGCTAACAGTAACCCACAGCTGCACTTACAAACCTAAATTTATAAAAAGTAATCATCCATCCTACTTTGGTTTATCAGATTGTCTATAGTTATTAGTATATATAGTGAATTTTGTGAGTACTGTTAGAAGAATCAATGTTCATAAAAAGTGACATTTTTGTTATGTTCTTACTGTATTGTATACGAGAAGGATAATAACTAATAACTTGTCTTGTTGTCTATGGATTTAGGTTATGCATTAATTGGGGTAGGGTTAACAATTGCACTGGTTCACCGGGCAGTGGATATCATCAGATTAATAATTAAAATTCTCATCGATTGTTAATATTATGATTAATTGTTACCAGAAATTATGTTTTATTGTGAATCGATCGATTTGAATGTAAAATCGTAAATCAATCATCGGTTAAAAATTTAAATAAGATCTTTCCAAATTTTTGTAGACTTGATTACATATATATGTATGAGTCTATACCATATATATGCTAATCACATTGTAATTATTATATATAATGCTCTGAGCTCACTCTGTTCATACTAATAATTATAATTATATTACTATAGTTGTAATTCTTGAAAATTTATACAGCATTTGTTGCATCTTACCATTAATTTCAATTTTGTCCTTAAAATTGAGTAGAATTTGTAATGTACTGTATATGTAATTTTACAATTAGTTTTGCTACTAAAACGCTATATATCATTCCTTCACTGCCGGTAAGGAATTCCTATAGATACTCAGATGTATCTGACTGATACCATAACTCAATTCAGATATTTAAAAATGCAGATCATCAATATATCTGGATTTATGGTACTATCCCAATGTTTATGCAACCTTCATTGCCATAGTTGAATTTCAACCGTTTTTCTTCAAACTCTGGTATGCTTTAACTCAAGAGTGAGCAATTGCTTGAGTGAAGCAAAAAATAATAAATATGCTAAAGTATAGTAGTAGAAATTTTTAAATCTTGCAAATTAATTATTATATATATTGGATTTGTAAATCTTTATATCCGGTCGACGTGTATATTTTCTTTATGTATTATAATAATAATCCAACAAGACACTAATCTCAGTTGTTACAATAATTCTACCTCCCACTATGGATTGATATCAATAGCCATAATATACGTAGAGATTTTTAAAATAAAGTAACAGTATCTCACCTTGATCCATCCATAATATAATATTGCATCTGAACGAATCAAACACCGACCGTTAAGTGCCATATGTAAAATTTTAACTGATGCGCTTGTACTATCCGGATAGAGACTACAATCACGATCAATTTAGCGATACCAGGATATTTGCAATTTGTACCGTTTGGGACCGTTTAGAGCCGTTACCTGGTAAAACTTTTGTCCATTAAAATCACCACAATGATTACAGCTGGTGTCAAGGAATCCACTTATTATTAATGATGCATTAGCCGTTGCAGTTTAAAAGGTCGATACTTACTCGAGATCTTTAAAGGTAAACGTAAAATTGGATGACTTTTTGATTTTTTAGATTGAAGCAGGATGATGATTGGATTTTGATGGCCGGGATTCCAGCATTCATGCATTAATGAAGTTGCAGGTCATTTGGGAGAAGAAACCCTTGTAAAAAATTGACAGATCGGTTACATTTACTCCTTGACCTTGAGTTAATTAACAATTGAGATCCAATGAATTCTCTCTCATGTAACAACCGAGTAGAGTTTTCAAGAACGCGACTTGAACCAGAAGTAGCGAATGGACAGCCACGCAGTTTGATAGTTCTAACTTTAGCAAAGAGTTCAAAAACAACTAATATTTAAGATAGATTCCGACCAGTATAAATATTTAATTTAAAAAAATATTAATTTATTCATAGCTTGTAGTTATATAGTACCTACAAGTAATTAAAGTTTGTAGTATTAAGTTCCAACGAAATTGAACGCTTGGGCCCTTAAAATTTTAGTCAACAATAAAATTGCTATAGATATGGAACTCACAAATTTTTAGAACAATGCTGTCACCAAGTTTAACATTAATTAAGATTGATCAATTGATTGTTTAAAATTTTCAATGAGACTTGTTTGTAACATACACTGCATAACGAGTACGCTAAAGTATACCAACTAAAAAAAAAATTAGGCAGCCTAGGTCATGTCGCTTCTACGCTCGGTGCAATTGATTTACAGCTATAATTTTGTTAAACCTACACTGTATTGCAACGACGTCACTACCAAGGTCTTACTGCAACTTGAGTAGAACCTGAGTTCTAACCGCAAAAAACAGCGGAATATTAATGCTATTATATAAAAATGACATAAAGAGCTTGTATTAGGTCATTAAATAGCACAGATTTCTTATTGCATTATGCAAATAGTTGATCTTCGGGGGCTATTGGTTGGAACATCGGTAACTTTAAACTCCCGGATGTTTTTTAAAAGCACTTGAGAATCAATAACAGAACACACTGCACTTTTGACAATCGTTGTACACTTTAGCAGCTAAAATAACAATAGAAGCTGGAATAACAATTTATTCATTGACATAGATGTACTAATAAACTAGCAATTATCATGTTTAATGGAAATTGAGTGGAATAATGGTTTACTTGAATTTCCCGGATTTTTCTTAGTATAGCTTAAAATACTACGATATTGTTTTAAGCTGTATTGCTGTGAAATTTACCGAGACGGACAAAAGGTATTTATAATCAGATAGATTAAAGCAGCGGTTAAGTATCTAAGCAGGATTCTATGCTTCTGAGGGAAAGTACATTCTGAGTTGGAACTATATACAAAATAATAAGTAAAACTATATATTCACACATCACAAGCATGAGTGGTCACGAAATTAGCAAAGATCTGATATAATTTCATTAATTAATTATTGTCTTATGGCTCTATAGTCAAGTCTAATAAATGTTTCATATCTTGGATTGTTATCTATCACCAATCTCTTTCTTTGCTCAGGGTCCGTATCCGGCAATTGAAATAGATAGATTATATATAAGAGTTTAATTAATCAGACACTTTGACAACAAATTATACGAATATTTCTTAGAGGCTGACTTGGCTTAAATTTAAACGACCCTAGATGTGTATCAAGGGTTTAGATCTCTATTGGTTAAGATTTGGGTCACAAAAAAAGGATCGCTTTCAAATATTTAAATATCATGATCGATGGCAAAAATATACTATCATCAAATGTATGCGATGAGGAAGTGTCGGGAATACATATCAACGAGCACGATAAGAATTATATAATAGTTAGTATAAGTGCACATGTATATATACCTACAGGGTGTAACTTATTGTAAATTTCATAGATCAATGCATTTAGTTTGCTGTATTTATATGTGAGCTAATCAAAGTATCACCTAGAAGTATAAAAACAATAATTAAAACTGAACAAGTCTTATTAATTAATTAATTCGAATGGTTTCAATCATTCAATAAGCATTTCGATAAGAAATATCTGCTTTAACTTGATAAAGAGATTGACCATCCATCTCAGTATCGTGGTAATCATAGTTATCATCCAGTGACCAAGTATGCAGTGCCTCATCATGTAGGAAACATCCAGTGCTTGACTTTATGCACCAACTGGCCTGGGAATGTGAGGACGGGTGGATAGAGTGAGGGATGAGTTATAATGGGGAGAAAGAGGTTTATTTCAGGTTAACTGGTGAATTCAGAGGCACCATGGCAAGTAAGCGCGCGTGAAGTGCAGTCCATGGAACCGGCTTCCAGATGCTATTTCTTATTGTCCTTAATAAATTGAATAAAGATTTAACTAAATAACTAACTAGCATTCATCTTAACGGATAAGCAAAATAGTTCACTAAGAACAAAACGACTTAACCTGCGAGCCGCACCCTATAAACAAAATCAATGCTCCCACTTTTCAAGCGCTAGCTAGCTCAGCACCAAGACATAATATGGGCTCATGCTAGTAAAGGCATTTTAAATAATTAAAGTTCAAGAATCCAGCAACAGAAAACATGTCAAGCTGCTGCTACTTTAATTAAAATAAAAAAAAAGAGGGCCAACCTAGTCCAAGATTTTTTTAATCAATAAAGTTATATAGCAAACAATGAATATTATTAGTCTTGTCAGATTATTATCTATCTCTGAATGAATTGGATAGATAATGAAAGCAAGCAATTAACAGAATAGACGAATTGTTAGTTTAGTGATAATGGCGAAATGGTGTTTTTTTATAAGATTTGAAATTTGAAATTTGAAATTTGAAATTTGAAAAATTGATAAAGAATACCTTGAAATTTGTTATTGATTTATAATATCCAAAGTATATAACACCTTCATTCCCTAATTTCTTATTATTCTAAAATCTATCTTTTTTTTTTTTTTTTTCACTGATTTTTTTTTCCAAATAAACATAAGTTTATCAAAATGAGATCACTATTGATTAAAAGTTTAATCGCATCTACTGCATTTGCGCTACCAATTGTTCGAAAAGATAGCTTGCCATTTGCAGTTATAGCAGTTCAACCAAATGATCCAGATATTGATGGTCATTTAGTTACAAGGTTATTCTTAGATGGTACAGTATGGGTGAATTTAGGTGCCACACCACTTTTGGCAAAATTAAATACAAATCATACTTTACAAGAACTAGGAACTGATTGGTTTTTAACAGTCAATAATAATAATAATGAAAATAGCAATGAATTGATATTCTCAAAAGAAGAATCTACAGATTTTAGTATTAATCAACAAACACTAGAATATAAAGGTTCAAAAGGGAAAATCGTTGGTTGTAATAAATATATGGATGAATACCAATTATATTTAGATGTTGACGATAAATTACAATGTAAAAATGATGAAGGTAATGATAGTAAGAAAGTTACTATGGAATTACGAACTATTGCAATTAACAAATTTAAACCAAAATCAAATGGTGATGATGATAAAAAACATAAAAGAGCTATTGAAGCTACAGAAATTCCATTAGGTGGAGAACCAGGGGATAATTTAGAACCAACTGGTATCGATGAAGAACCATGTGGAGCGGACCCAACCGAAAGACCAAAAATTCATTATGATACCACAGATGATGATACTGATACTAATGAAAGTGTAGGTGCACCAATGGCAGCAGGATCAAGAACTGTTGATAAACCACCATTAAAAAATATCGCTAGTATTAAACAAAACAAAAGTAATGTTGGTGAACCAATGGCAGCGGGATCAAGAACTGTTGATAGACCTCCAACTAATGTTATCAATTTGAAAAATAAACCGGTTGAAGCTACTGCTACAGTAATTCTTAATAAAATGCCAGGTGTTGCTCCAATGCCAACAGAACCTCCAACAACAAATGAAGCTTCGAATACTTTAAGAAAAAAATTTGTTAATAAAGTACAGGATAGAAATGGGGTTCTAATTGCAACTGCACCAAATAGTGAAAATAAATTACCTGAACCAGTCAAACAGGCTAGTAATATTACTAGTGAAACAGAGTTATCACCACATAATCCAAATGAATTGACAAGAATCATGCCAGTTTTGAACCCTGTCAAAGAAGATCGTTCTAATATTACATACTCTGGAAATTTTACTGGTCATGTTGAAATTATTAATGGCAAACATCAAGTTTATACTTATGCAACTTTTGATATTCCACATGGATCTCAACATAAAAGATGTTCATTAAGTTTTCAAATGAGTCCACCAGGGTTAGTACCATCGTCTGATGGTAGCAAAACTTTTGAAGTTTTTAGAGTTGATGACAAGTTACCTATTAATAATAGCACAATGACTTTTAATAATCGACCAAAAGAACGAGGATTAGTTGCAACTTTTGTTGACAATAAGTTTGAAAATGTCGGTACTAATTTTAAATGTGAACCAGGAACTAGTGTAAACTTTGCATTAAAACCAAATCCTAATGATAAGAATAGTTATGTTTCATGGTTACAGCATGAACAATTGGGATTACAATTGGTTCTTTTTAAATAGTTTGACAAAATAAATAAATAGTAATAAATTAATACCTGACAATATATAATAATAATAACAATAACAAGGACTTTTCTTTTTTTTTTTTTCTCTCTCTCTTTTCTAGAAGTTTAAAATAAAATTGATTTAATACCGTGAAGAATTTTCTTAGGAATAGATTTCGGATTATTTCTTCGTTCATTTTCTTCTTTTGCAATATACAATTGCTCATCAGCATCCAATTTATCTTTACCTGTAAAAACGTCAGCTTCGTGTGATTTAACATGATGAGTTTTTGTAAAAATTTTATACCCTATATTCATGGCAAAAAACAATGGAATCGCAATATACCCTATAATAAAAGTAGCCCAATCAAATGAAGCACCTTCAGGTCTCAAAAATACTGGAAAATTTTTACTAATTGCTAAAATACCACAAAAGATTAAAGAAATATAAGAACCATAAGGTTGCCAAGGTGCTTTATAAGTTAATTGGCTTCTATCAATTCCTTGTTTAGCCAAAGATTTCATAAAACAAATATGAGTTACCAAAATAGTCATCCAAGTTAATAACCCTAGTAAAGCACTAAAAGAAACAAAATATTCAAAAATTTGTGCTGATGATGACGAAACATTCAAAAAACATGAGCAACATAATGGAGCCGTTAAAAATAATGCATACGATGGTACACCTTTTTTATTAACTTTTTTCAAAAATTTAAACGCTTTTTCTTGTTGAGCTAGTCCATGTAATGTCTTTGTACCAATATATAATGCAGCAACTGCAGCAGCAAAAATAAACATTACAAAAAATCCATTAATTAAATGTGCAAACCATTTAGCACCCATATTTTTGAATGCTACAAGGTAAGCAGATGCCGAAACACCAACTTGTTGTTTACCTTGAGCAAAAACTAATTGATCGTCATTGAAAGGAACACACATGCCAATTAAAATCGAAGTTAAAAAATAAAACCCAACTGTTCTTGCAAAAGTTTGCTTAACTGCTTTTGGAATGTTTTTTCTTGGGTTTGAAGCTTCACCAACTGTAACACCAACCAATTCAACACCCAAATAAGAGAAGACAGCTGTAACGCCAATAGTACAAAATCCAACAAATTTCCCAGTATTACCTTCAATGTGATATCCATTTTTATCATATTCTTTAAATGCACCAGGGGTTTTCCAATAATCAAATCCAATAACTTTATGATTTGGATTACCACCAACACTCATGATAAATAATGCCAACATTACAACAGCCAATACTCCAACTTTGATAGCACTCATCCAATATTCATAAACTTTAACAAACTGAATCCCACCAAAGTAATTCATTGCAAATGCCAACACATAAAATACTGCAATAAATATACCTGGATTAACATCATCTCTATCGATCCAGTATTGTAAAATCATAGCTCCTGCTGTGATTTGATGTGGAGTAACAACCAAATAATTCAAATAATAAGTCCACCCTACTGCAAAACCTAAACATGGATCAACATATCTTGATGCATAACCAGCAAAACCTTGACTCATTGGGATATATGAACATACTTCACCAACAGCACACATGATATTATAAACTACCAATCCAACTAAAGTATATCCTAATAACATTGATCCTGGGCCACCGTCAGCTAATGCTGCACCTGTACCAATCATTAATCCAATACCTAGACTTCCAGATAATGCCATCATGGTCATATGACCAGTACTCATGGATTTATCATTTCCAGCTTCCAATTCTTTGAATTCATCATCATTTGGTTGGTGTTCAATATTATTATTGTCGTCGTATCTTGCAATATCAGCTTCAGAAGCAGTACGTTCGCTCATTTTATTCTTACTTTTTTTTTTAAAAAAACAAAAGTGATATAATTTCTCAATAAAAAGAAAGAGATATTTAAAAGATGAAGTTTATTAAAAAGTTCTCAGGGGAGGGGTAGTGGGAAAAAGCTAGCTAATATATAGTTTTTGACAAATAAAGGAAAAGTAATTGTTCAATTCTCGTTGTTCTAGATATAAATAAGATAAACACTGTTTCCTGTTAGTAATGGCTCCTCATTCCCCGTAAATTTCTTTAACGAACAGAGATCCTGTCAAGTAGACTTAAACTTTTAAAACTTAAGACGTGGTTTCTTATTTAAATATATTAACATATCTGTCCACATCATAGAAAAAAAAAAAGTCAATCTTGGGGACACTTTTTCTGTATTGATATTGTGAGTTTATAGTTCTACAAAGCTTGATATCAAAATACAGAAGTGAGAAAATATATACCGAAGCCGCGCGAGCTGCGGCTCTTGATGGCGCTTAACTTTCCATATCCATATGTGGAGCTGGCTACCCCTGGTTTTTTAAGCTTTCTTGTAACAATGGGCCAGCTGAATAAAGGTTATCGAGATAGCGAGGAACAAGTAGTTTTTTACTTCAAACAAGTGGACAACTCGTATTATGACGGCAATAGATGGAAAAAATAAAGCATATATCACTATAGCTGATAATATATTATATATCAATAACATTAACAATAGAAGGCGGTATTTTTATAGTATTTAAAAGAGCTCCGTTAACTTAAAAGTTCCTCTATATATATTTGATTTTTCAAGAAACTACAAATACTGTAGTTATGGATGGAAATAGCATTATCATAAAAATTCTTTTACTGATTAGTTCATAGATATAAATAGCAGATACATCTATATTTTTTTAAACTTTTTTTTAGGACTATTAAGGTATATAATCTGACGGTTCATTAATCTTTCCTTCTCCAGAGTTGGTTATCCTTATTGAAATAGCATGATTAAGATACCAGACTTGAGTTTAGTGCGTATTTCAATTTTCATACGACCAAAATTCTTTATTAATACAAACCAGACTCTATTAATAATTTTAATTCGAAATGATAAATTATTATTAATCTTAATAGTTTAATCACGTTAAAATTATTTCAGAAAACTGCTCGACTGTATTATGTTTCAGTAGTTTCACTATTTATAGCACCGATTCATATTCGATTTACGTCCATTTTTTTCTGTTGGGTCGGTCTCGTTGTGTCTTTTTTTATATTATTATTTTACAAAATTTGACAAATTTATATAGATACCCATGTCTAGCTGTCTTAAAAATAGAAGCCTATACTAAAGACATAGGTTGAACTTTTCCAGTGCTTGTATGTCATATAACCCACACTGTTTAGTCAGCTCGATTCTTGCTTGGAGATGGGTAGCGTGAATACAAGCAATAACACTTCCGGGATCTCGATAAAAATGTGCAGCGTTGACTATTGCTAGTATTTATTGTTCACTCAGCTAGAATAATACTAATACCTGATTCAATAAATTTACACTATTTAGCCCACTATAACATTTATTGATCATAACGAATTAAAGAAAGTAACAATTGTGAATGAACAGCAGTTCTTGGTTAATGGTTGTATCGTGATGCCATAGTCCCTCCCCCTGGATTATTTTTTACCGCTGCTTCGTAGCCATTGCAATATTAGATCAGCAAAAGGTCAACAACTCACGCACAACCTCGGCCGAGAGAGTCTGTTATACAGGCTTGAGCTCCAGCGTGACAGTGACATTTTTAGATACGGAACACCGGGTTTTCTACAACTCCGTCCAACGATCACGAATGGCATTTTTTTTTTCTTTTCAAAAATTTCATCACATTTAGTACTTAACATCTTCTAATTGTCTAATAATTAGACTAGAAAAAATTGTATAATAAACAAGTAGTTCAAAATATGAGAACAATTTTGAAAGTATTAGCTACTATTCTAGTGCTAATAAATATCAAATCATGGCCACTAGCATGGCATGCAAGATTCTATTATTTATTATTCAAACATATGGTATTTTTAAGATCCAAAAAACCAACCAAATTATTCGAATCAAATAATTGGCATACACATACCCCATTGATGGAAATGGATATGAATTTACATAAATCAAATTCAACATATTTTAGTGATTTAGATATTGCAAGAAGTGATTTAATGTTGAAATTATTTAAAGATTTTTTCAAACATTATCGATTTAAAAGGGGAGCATGGCCATTTGTACCATTAGGTAGTGTTATGACAATATTTAAGAAAGAAATTCCAGCTTATAAACCATATGTTATTAAAAGCAGGGTATTAGGATGGGATAGTAAATGGTTATTTATCTTATCAAAATTCGAATTTAATGATAATACTGTGGCTGCTGTGGCTTTATCAAAATATGTCTTTAAATATAAAAGAAAGACAATCCCACCTGAAGAAGCTATTCAACTTGTTGGATTAGATAGTGATGAAAATTTAAAACAGGGGAGAATTAGTTTTGAAAATGCAAAAGCATTCTTAGAAATAGAAGCAATAGAAAAAGAATCTTGTTAATTATCTATAGACTAAATTTTTCAAAAAAAAAAAGAAGAAAAAAAATTATCAAAAAAAAAGTGTAATATATATATAAGTCAAAAGCAAAAACAAAAATAAACGAAAAACAAAACAAAAAATCTGTAACCAATTAAAGTTATGATTTTGGAGCAACACCAATGTTATTGGTATTTCTAAACATTACAACATCACCTTCACCTTCAACGAATTGACAGGATCGGTAAGTTGAATATAATGAAGTGATAAAGTTATCACCATTATATAAGTAATGTTTACCCAAAACTTTCTTAATAGCTTCAGTACCTTGTCTACCATTATAAAATGGAATTCTTGAAACAAAATGATGTAAAACATGAGTTTCAATAATATCATGGAAAATATGTTTACCAATGAATCCAAAATCTCTATCAACAGTTGAAGCAGCACCTCTAGCAAAATTCCATTCACCTGCATGATAATGAGCTAATCTTGGATCAGTGTGTTGTAAATAGGTAATATGAACTAACCAATGATTAACCCAGAACCATGGAGCAAAATAAACTAAACAAACAGTGCTAAAACCATACATTTTAGATGCGTAATATAAACAAGTTGCAGTAATACCAATACCAATATCACTTAAAACAATGTTGAAAAAATCTTTCTTTTCAAATAATGGTGACCAAGGAACAAAATGATTAACAGTCCATTTTGATGCTTTTGGATATTTTTGACCAGTAGCATTGGTGGTTAAATACATGATCCAACCAAATAATTGTTGTAAAATAACACTAATTAAAGTAGTTAAAGGAGCATCTTCAATATTTTCACTGAAACCTCTTCTTTTATTGAAAGTTTCACGATCTTTTGGTACAAAAACCATATCTCTAGTCATATGAGCAGTTGCTTTATGATGTTTTGAATGAGATAATCTCCATGAGTGATAAGGAACTAATAAAGCAGAATGTAACAACCAACCAACAGTATCATTAACTGATTTATAATCTGAAAAGGCACCATGACCACATTCATGAGCTAAAACCCAACAGCCAGTACCAAATAAACCTTGAACAATAGCATAAGCACACCAAGCCAAACATCTAACTGAGAAATTTGGAATTAAATGAATATAACTAATAGCAATATAACCAAATAATCCAACAAAAAACAAATCTCTAAAAACATAACCCATTGATTTTGCTAATTTTCTTTCATAACATTCAGCTGGAATTGCATCTAAAATATCTTTAATGGTGAATTGAGGTACATCAAATTCTTCACCAAAAGTATCTAAAATTTTGGCTTCATTGTTATCATTTTTGGTAGAGCCTTTGTTAGGTCTTTTGGTAGTTTGAGTGACTGATGCCATTTTTTTATAATTCTTCTTACTTGACTAGAAAAATGGTTGTGAAGAAGAGGAAAAAAAAAAAAAAAAGAGAAAGAAGAAGGAAACAGAGAAATTGAAAAAAAAAAAAAAAGAATATAAATAATTGGTACAAATTTTTTTTATTTATGAGACTATTGATAGATTCCAAGTATGTGATAGACCACGCCTGGATAAACTTTCTGGCCTTACAAAAGATCACTATAGATATATATGCACACTCAGGTGTTGATAAAAAAATTAGGATGAATTATCAGACGGGATCGCCTGAAAAATATTATAAAACCTGATGTTGAAATTTATACAGCCCATCAAAAGAAATTCTTATTGTTGGACTGTCCCGGATTTTTTTTTTTTTTTTTTTTTTTGGATCTTCTATAGTAATAATGTGCATGTTTAATCTCGTTTCAATGGAAGTAACCAGCCATATTGATTGATTTGTATCAATTGTTTACTACTCTGATATCTTGCGATTATAATTGGCTATTTTATTGTAATTGCGTTCGTTCAAAGTTTGTCCATTCAAGGACCATCTCTCCAGTTATTCAAGGTGTCTTAATTATTTTTTTCTTCCCCTTGAAATTTGATCCAGTTCAAGAAAATTACTCAACGCTATTTTGATAAGCTTAAGCACGGCTTATACTTTAAAATTCAACAATTTTTTATTTGCACCTAAAATTTTCAGAGTCAAACCGACTTTCATGAGAGACAAAACTTTATCCAAATTATAAATGTAACAGCATGAATCGATATTACCATAGTTGCAAGCAGTATTAAAGATCTACTGGTAGGACGTTTTCTCTATCCAGGTCGACTTAAAGCTATTACGTGCTGCTTAGATCCGTTATTTTGGGTTCAAACGATCTCAAATCATGGTACTAAATCGATCATTTTTTGAAATGCAATCATATCAGCACGATCTTATCAACGTGTCCACACTAATAATACGGAGCGTCCATCCTTCAGCATATTACACTGTACTTCTCGCCGACATTGCGCTGTTATTTAAGGATTTATGATAATTTCCTTTGATGGATAGCACTAACTTATTCACATGCTGCTTAATGTGCAATATATACTGCTTAATTTTTATAGTCTAAACCCCCTAGAAAAACCGTTATTAAAGCACTGCTAAATCCCGCCATATACATCCGCGGCACAATATTTAAAAATCGTTATAATTAGACTTCCAGCCTGCCCTTGTAATAATAAAATCTAAATCCTTTTTAGCACGAAAAGCTCAGGCTTAGAATAAGCCTACAATAGATCTATAGATGAGGAGGACAGCCACGATTATAAGACCATAAAAGGGAAATTTTGTAGATCTTTTCTCAGGAATTATATCGCACGCGATTTCAACGCATTATTACTGGACTATTTGATCCAAAGACTCAATTCAAATAATTCAGGTATACGTATAATAACTTAAATTTACAGCTTTGAATCATCCTTTAGATTGAAATGTTTTTTTTTTTTTTTTTTTTTTTCCCAGTGAGAGCTTGGCTGGGTCACTCTTCAAGCAGTGGAGAGGGATGGCGAAGGTTAAATTGTTGGGGTAAAAAAAAAAAGATTTTAGGGATGTGATTAATTTTACAAAAATGTCTGAGTCTAAATCTGATACCTCTGCGCGGCTTTATTCATTTTTGATCAAAATATTCAAAACGTGGAGTGAGAGGAGGGATATTAGAGTTTTATTAATGGATATGGACATATATATTGATGAATTTAAAGAGTATAGACCATAAAATTCATCCTGATTGTTGATATCAATCTTTCTCATTTTATAATCGGTAAATGAATAAAGATCGAAGTTGCTGTGATGCCCTAACTTAAAAGAAGAAAAAAGTCTGAACTATAAAACTGTAGGGTGCTTCAAAGTATTCGGATTAAAGAGACAGTAGGAGGTCTTAATTAGTGGGATCTGGGAATTGTGTCCGAAATTTTTGCAGTTTATTATGAAGCGTAAGTACACTTTTTGGGTATGGGTATATCTACTGTAAAAAGCTAACTCGAACATAGCATTGATGCTGTAGTAATTGCAATGGTCGAGGAATACTACACTTAATTCGACTTCCTCGTATATACCGTAAATAATTAATAATAACTCAGGTCACGATTATTGTAATCAGACTTTTTCATTCATCGATATGCTGTAACTTAAAACGGCATCTCTACAACTAGTGGTATGTACTGTAGACACGGTATAGGTGCACTAATGGGATGATATTAATGACATCTATAGTCGATAGCATATCCGAAACTTCAGCCGTCAGTGCCTGAAATTTACGGGTAATATCCGGTACATTCAAGTGCATGTCCATCCATGGATTATAATTTTATACGTATATCGATATCTATACCCAATGTATGTACTATTAATAATTGATCAGTAATTAATTAATTACAATTAATTGAGACCTTTTGAATTGGCTAAACTCATTAAGCTAATTGCCATATGGTACAATGTAAATCAATTCGACTTTAAATTCTGAGTGTTTTACAATTATTAGTTATTACCCCTATATTCGGGATAATTAGAAAGGGCAACTATATATAGGTATACCCTTTCAGTGGGCTTGATTTTTGAAAAATCATGGGTGGTTTTTTTAAATTCTATATATGAATTTATTGATTGATGTTATAAATGCAACCTACAGTACAGTGGTATAGTTATAATGCCGAAGCAAATGTATTGAACTTTAAAAACTTAATCAACTCTAGTTATTAAACAAATTTAACAATAATTAACATAACAGAAATTTACATTAGTTAAATTCTATTTTCAAAAAATGAGCTGATCAATTACTAAAAAAAAAAAACTTATAAAAATGAAAAATCATAAATGCTAATATAATAATCTTTTTACATCGCTTGGTTGGTTATTTCTATACATGTATTTATAAATAATTGATTTGGTACCAGACTGGTTAACTTTCGATCAAACATGGAATTATCTCTATAATAATATAATAAATAACAAGATAAATTACCAAAAAAAAGATGGTAGTGACGTAGATGAGCCATTCTCTTGACACAACATCAGAACTTCAACCTTTGATCTATTCCAGTCTGATTATTCATCTCTTGTTTATATATCAATCTTGATAATCATAATAATAATTTATTTTGGTAAATTAATCGCTTGTTTTTGAGCCAATTTAATAGCATGATCAACATGATGTTTATTCAAATGGATTCCCAATTTTCCACCACTTGAGGTAGAATCAACAACTTTAATAGATACTTGAGTTAATAAATCACTATTTGGTATACTATTAACTTGAATTCTACTATTAATACAACTTTCTTCAGTCTCACCTTCCAAATCCGCTACAATAGCTAATTTTTCATCATTAATTTCAGCCACACCAAAAGTGCTACTTAAGCTTAATTTTTGTTCATTTTTTAAAAATGGTTCATTTTGACCAGATTCATCAATTGATACAACCTTAGTATCAGGATCTAATGCTAGTAAAGGGATTTTGGTATCATTTAATGCAGCAACAATACAATTATAAATAGCATCGAAACATGGTCCAGTTCTTGATAAAACTTGTACATTAACATTTAAGACTAAAAACAAATCCCCCAATTGATCTTCTCTTTTGAATAATTCTGATGATAGTTGTGATTGAATTGCTTGATATGCTTGTTGTGATAATAACATTTCTTCTTGAGTTGGAGGTGCATTTCTACTACCACCACCTCTAACAATTTCAATATTTGTATAAACACCACCTGGGCCCATTTCACTGGTTGATAATGATATTCCGCATATAACTGATGTACCACCAACTTTTAATAATGCTGATCCAATACAATCTGAAATTTCATTTTGAGCTACACTAACTGACCTGAATTCATCGAATTTTCTTAAATTTGGTACCGGTCTTAAACCTTTTTCTAAATGCCGTTGCAAATATAAACCTGGTTCAATTCTTGAAAACACATCTGCTGGAAACGATAATGTCATCTTATTCTTTTAAATGTATTAGGTTAGTTAATTATTATCTCTTTATCGCTTTGAAATTTTTATTGTGAATTTTTTTTCAATGGGAAAAAAATAATAATAATTTGGGAGGTTGAGATCAATTGATTAAGCGCGTGTTGTGGGCACGCGCTATCGCTATGAACAATCTAATCATCAAATGGACTGAAAAATTTCCATCACCACAATCTAAAAAAAAAAAAAAAAAGTCCAATAATAATATATTTCAAAAAATTAATACAACAGAATGTCAAGCATTTCAAATTTATTTGGTTCATCAAGTAGTACAAGTTCAATCCAACAACAAGCATCAACCGCCAAAATGTCAACTGCCGATATCAAGAAAAAAATCCAAGATCAAGTATCTCAAGAATTAGCAGTTTCTAATGCAACTGATTTAGTTAATAAAGTTACAACTAACTGCTTTGATTTATGTTTCCAAAAACCAGGACCATCAGTTAGTTCAGCTGAACAACAATGTACAAAACAATGTATGGAGAAATATATGCATGCTTGGAATTTATTATCAAGAACTTATGTCGCTAGAATTCAACAAGCAAGTGCTAATGGTCAAATCTAAAAATACTAAGGAAATCAACGGCGTCGGGTTTCGTCGAATATTATTAAAGGCAATAATACTACTACTAATAATAATAATAGCCTTGTAATATTTTTGTAAATACATTTTTCATCATCATAATTTTCCTTTTCATCACCCCACAATTGTCACACTACTTATTTGTAGAACTATCCATTGTAGATTTCTTTGCAATATAAAAATAAAATGAAGATTACAATCCTAGGTTCATTGAATTATGATGTTGTCACCACTGCATCTAAAATCCCAGGCCCTGGTGAAACTATCAACTGCCAAGGGTTTGAAACTCATCATGGTGGTAAAGGAGCCAACCAAGCATTAGCTACTAGAAGATTATCACCAAAAAGCATTCAAGTCGCAATGATTGGTAGAGTAGGCAATGATACTTTTGGTAATGAATTGTTAGAATCAATGTCAAATGAAGGAATGGATATGACTCAAGTTCGAAAAATGGAAAATAAAAGCACTGGGGTAGCTACAATTATTGTTGATCCAACCACTGGTGAAAACCGTATCATGGTTTATGATGGTGCAAATGGGACCTTAACTGAAGATTTAATCACACCAGAATTATTTAAAGGATCAGATTATTTAATCATGCAAAATGAAATCCCATTACCGGTTGTTTATAAAGCATTGGAAGTTGCACACTCATCTGGTGTTAAAACTGTTTATAATCCATCACCGGTTTGTGCAGATACTCCAGTTGAAGTTTTTAAGAATGTTGATTATTTAATTGTGAATAGTCATGAAGCACAAGTTTTAAGTCAACAAACTGATATGGAAATTAATGATAATGTTGAAATTGCTCAAAAATTATTACCAAAAATCATTAATTTTCTAAATGTTAAAAACGTTATTGTTACTTTGGGTGCTAATGGGTCAATTTATAAAACTCCTGATAATGAAGGGTATGTTAAAGCTAATAAAGTTGAAAAAGTTGTTGATAGTACTGGTGCAGGGGACACTTGTTTAGGTGGTATAGTAAGTCAATTGGCTCAAGGTAAAACTGTTGAAGAAGCTATCAAGTTTGGTTCTGCTGCAAGTGCGTTGGCTGTTACTAGAAATGGTGCAGCTGAAGGCATTCCATTTTTACATGAATTACAATAGACCCACATGATATAGAAGTATTTAGTACTAGTAGCCGCGCGATGGAGCGGCTCATCCAATTGGTTTTATAAAAAAATTGTACAAATAAATGAAAAAAAAAAAAAAAAATACAAATTACTTCAAAATAAAAATCATAGTCTCATTATTACTTTTTTTAATACAATTAATTATTTAGTCATTATAGTTTATCGATATCATCATCTTCCATTTGATAATTATTATTATTAGCTGGTGTATCTGGTTCATTAGTATTAGTATTGGTATCTAGATCCAACTCATCCAAAATATTAGAAGCTTGTTCATTCGGATCACTTGAAACTGGTGGTGTTAACGTTTGGTTTTGAGGTGGTGAAACATTCATATACCCCTCATCATTTTCTCCATCCTTATTATATTCATCATCATCATCATCACTTCGATTACTTAACCCAATAAACCCATCATTAACTGGATCTTCATCATCATCTAAATATTTCACCCCCATTGCTAGATCACTAATATCATCATTATTTTCATCATCTTCATTGTTAGGTTTTGAAATATTTAAAGTCGTTTGATTGCTACTCCAAAGACCACTACCACTAGCCCCACTACTACCCAATATCCGGCCGGTGCTACGAAATGCATTATTATTTTTTGAAACACCAAATAACCCTGATGATGATGATGATGATTCTTCTGGTTCACATTCATAATCGTTTTTTCTTGATTCTAATACCAAATCTTGGACTTCTTTACTACCTAATGGGGTATCACTTCTCTTTCTATAAAATAATAAATATGCTGCACCAGTAACTGAATCATTTGGATCAACTTTTCGAACACTAGAATCATCATAATAATACCATTCATTATCAACAAAGTTTTTAACATATGCTGTATAGTGTCCACCACCTAATCCACCATAATGATTGTCAACTGCAAACAAATCATAAATCAATTCTTCACCATTATTACCTAAAACTCGTTGCGTCATATCTAATCCTTCAATTGGGAATGTAACAACATTACTGATTTTATCACTTAATGATCTTGAACTTGAAAATCTTTTCAAATGAATTGTAAAAATATCTGGAATTTGCCATAATTCAATTTGTTTAGTTGCTTGTCTCATATCTTTACATTTATTACAAAACCAAACATCATCTTGACCCAAAACTTCACTCTTTGAAAATAAATCCAAACAATCATCTAATTGAATACCTTTAGCCTTTTCGATTTTTGATTTTTCAATAGTTTTATCAGCATGAGCGTTTTGAACCTCTTCAACAACGACATCTTTGAAGCCATCATCACATTTTGTATGGAATAATAATGCTAATCCTTCACCTGGATAAACTAATTGTTCAACAAATTCTTTTTCAGTTTTTGTTTTAGAAGGTCGTGGAGGAGGAGGTGGTGGTTGAGGCAATGGCCCAGCTACTGGTGATGTTGCTCTTGCTGGTAATGCCGGTGTATCATTTAATTCATAATTAACCATTTCCATATCGTTTGATGATGCATCTTCTTCAATAACCTCACTTGATTCCATTGAAATATCATTGGTATCAGTACTTGTTGTAGCATTAGCAGGCTCATCATAAGGTGTATCATCATTATCATCCATAGTAATAGGTTCTTCACTTGGAGTTGGTAGCTGTGTAGATTCAGGTTCATTAGTATTACCCATTTCAGAATCTTCATTACTCACTTCTTCTTCTTGTTGTTGTTGTTGTTCTTCTTCTTCTGCACCTTGTTCTTCATCTTCTTCTAAAGGCTCATCTGGTAAAGCTCTAGAACTTAGTAACCATGGATTTTTTTGACCCATATTAGTTAATAAATCATCATGTTTATGAAACTGTCTATAATACCCAACAGCCCATGGTTCTTCTTCTCTATTAATAATAGTTTTAGCTCGATTATAAACCAACATTTCTAATTTTGTTCGATTAGTTAAAAGTTCCTTATCAACTGAGATAACAAATGGTACACCATAAGCTGCATTAAGATTATCCCCATTAGTTGTAACAGGTACCAAAAAAGTCTCATCATTTAATTCATGTTCATATTCACAAAAAATTGTTGTATCATTTCTTGAAATTTTCATAGATACAATTTCATAATCATAAAAATGGGCATAAATTTTACTATTGAATAAATCATATCCATGTAAATTATTTGGATAGGTTAAATAATCCTTTAATTGTTCACCCAAATATTTTTTCAAATCTTTTATTGTATCATTTTTATACATTGCAACTTGAATTTTAATTGGACCACCATTTAATGGTAAAACATATACATCATGAAACCAATGATTATCAACAGGTAATGGTAGAGTCAAATCCATGAATGGATCAAAAGTAATTGATACTTTATCACATTCAGGACAGATTAATGTAGATCTATACAACCCAGCAAATAAATCTGAAATAACAGAGTCATTTCTTAATTTATGAGTATCCCAACATTGTTTTGCTAATTCTGCTACTGCTTCTGGATCATTAACTTTATCATCTGGTAATTCTGGTTTTTCAGTAGGTGGTTTTTTTAGAATTCTATTTAAATCTTCATGTAAGCCATCTAATAAAAATGCCAAAAATTCTTGTGAATCTTGTTGTTGATAACCTGAAAATGCTTGATTAAATCTACCAATTGTTGCCTTAAAATTGCTTGGTGAAAATGATCGTTGATCTGGATTACTATACATATTAACAATTAATTTAGCAAAAGTAGTAGCAACTTGACCTGAATAACCAATTGGATTATCAGTATTTAATTCTTCTTTATATTTTTTATTTATAAAATAACATGCTAATTCTTCAACATGCATTAAACATTGTAACGCTGAATTCATATAACAGGTATTACCCAAATTGCTTAGCCCAACTTTCCCCTTTGTTGCTTTTTTCTTTGCAATAAATTGTACTACAATACATTCTTTTGGTCGAATATCCAAGTTTCTTAAAGTTTTATCGAATGGTAAGATGGTTTTTTCTAATGATTCAAATTCAAATGAATTAATATATTTATTATCAATATTTTTTAGTTGTTCCAATCTCCATACTATAATTTCAACATTAGGTATATTTTTTTGTAATAAATCTTTAATTGTAGCATCTAATGGTGGATTAATAATTGATTCATCAAATGGGAATCCATTTAAATTCGCTTGATCCAAAACTCTTATATAGACTGTATGGTCAAACTTAGCAATCAGTTCATTTTTCTCATTTGTAGCTACCGATCCTAAAATCTTCCCTGTCTTATTATCAAACCACTTATCTAATAATTCACCTGCTTCCAAAGGTAAAGGAATTGCCACATTAATGTTATTACTATCCCAATTTGTTAGTTTCCCATCTCTAAAATCTTGTAGCCATTTATAATCACAAACATAACATTCATCACCGACTTCTAAAGGATATTCTGATATAATGTCGTCAAGTTTATTCAATTTTTCATCAACAGTTGGATCCATTTGATTATGATCAAGTTCGACTTTTTCAAATGATTCAATATATCCACCATTACTACTACTACTTGTATTTGATTCATCTTCGTTATTTTTATTCTTCAAATCAACAAAACTATCATCTTCAACCTCAAAATTCCGATGCTTTGGGCTAGTTTCTAATGGTGCGGTTGTTGCATCAACATTTGAAAATGATCTTTTATTACCAATATTTTGTTTATTGTTAGTATTTGGATTCATGTCGTCAAAACTATTTGTCATTGCATCCGGAACTTCATAGTCGTGCTTTTCACCATTTGGTGTTTGTGGCGACTGGGATTCATTAGTAAGCTGCGATGGTGATGACGGTGATTCGTCCATCATTTTTTTTATTAATTAATTTAGTGTGAACTGTTTTTACCTTTTTGAAACGTGTATTCAATTCTCCAAAATTTTCTTTATCAATAAAACTTCTTAATATTGTATAATGATTGATTATACACGTCTTGTAGGTCAAAAAAAAAAAATCAAAAAAAGTTGATTTTTCTCGAACTTTAAAGTTTTATTATTGATATTTTGAAGATCAATACTAAATTTTTTTTTTTTTTTTTTTGGTGTGCTGAAAAAAATTTTAAACTAATCCTCAACTGTGGTATTAGACGCATCACATTTTTTTAGAAGCGTTTTATCAGTGACGTTAAACGCGCTTGTGAGAGTCCTTCTTTTGTTTATTTAAGGTTTATAATTCGGATGCTCCGATGCCGATATTGCTTACTTGTTCAAGCTGTGTTGAGCCACAGTTTGTTATGCTCTAGAATCACTAGCACCTACAATTGTAAGTTTTTTGTTACCCGGCTTTCTCCCAATTATTCCACCCTGTAATTAATTGAGGAAAACTATATAGATATGGTCATTTTTATCAATGAACATCTCATTGAGAAACATTGCTGTTGAATAAATCCTTCAAATTTGGATGATTACAAATGGTAACTTTAGTGTTGTAGGTTAAATATCAGCTGCTTAGTTTTGATCAACGTTATGGCTTATAATCAATAATTATTCAATGGACAATTGCTTAAGCGTCGGTGATAAAGAAAAGCACATTCAAAGATTATAAATGACCAATTGATACTCGAACCAGTTATAGGACTATAATGAACTTGCAATATACAAATGCGTACAACGTATACATTGGCTCCAAGCTTATAAAATGATGTAAGCATTGATTCACATCATATCAACCTAAAACTCTAATCACCCCGAGATGAGTGAGTTTTTTATATATAGCAGCTAGCATTTAAATATCTACATTAGGTAATCATTCGGATGCAATTTTAAGCTTCAAATTCATAAACTCTCTCTCACAGAAATATAATCCTAAAATTGATGATAAGACATAGCTAATGATATTGCCCATTTTAATGCTAATGAAAAAAAAAACCTAAGCAGAAATATATCTTAGTTGATGAATTTTTAAGAAAACTACAATAAATATATATATATCCCACAGCTAGTTACATATATAAATTAGTTACATAATTCAAACTAGTATAGATATCGGCCTTGTCCAAACTAGTTCATATTCATTACCTATATTATTTATCTAGTATATGTCACTAATACTTAATTACCTTATAAAGAAGGTCACATATATATATATATATTGCAAATTAATTTGAAACCCAATATCTTGAACAATGGTACTTGAACAGCATGTATAGGCCTGTCAACAGCGAGTACATGGTAAAGAACGTTAGCTTCAAACCTTAAATTCAAAACAACGCAAGAGATGGTTTTACTATAATGCTTATAATCGACTTGATTAAACGATAATTAACTTTCCCTTTAATAAATAATTAAATAATATAAAAACAGGCTCTAGATACAATTGTACGTATTTCTTCTTCAACTTTCCATTGATCCTGAGTACGAATACCTATAATCTACAAATACTGTACTATCTAATTTTAAACCCATTGATACCTCAAACCAAATATCATTCTATTTACAATACAGTAGTTAATAAAATTCTCCATTAATATTAATTGGGGTCAATCAATCAATTGCAGCGGTTCAGTTTTAAATCTAGAGCTATAATAATCTCGACGCGTCATTCACCAAGGATTATCTAATATTCCGTAACGGTAAAGCAGCCACGAGGGTTTTCTCCGCGTAGAACCCGCTGCACCAAATTAAGTACACCTAACCCGGCAGTTCACCGCTCGTTTGGATTCATGCAGTACCTAGTGGTAGTAAGTGCAAATTGTCTCGGTGACACCCTGGAGAAACTTTGAAAGCAGCTTAAGCAACCTAACGCACAAACCTCTTCCCTCCCCCCTCCGCTTACAATCCATCCGCTTGAACTTTCTAAATCATTTTAGAAAATTTCTCCACAATTTATTTTTTCCACACACTACAAACAAACAAATATTTCAGGTTTTTGATCTCGATGCCCGCTTAAATAAATTCAAAGTATGCTAAAACTTACCCCTCCGAAGTCACACCGACCATAACCGTAATATATAAAGAAAAATACAAAACCCTCTTTCTTCTCTCTTTTTTTTTTTGAATTATTATCTAGAAAGAGAAGCTTTTATTTAATACTAACTATTCATTTATTCATACCATAATCATAATACAAAGATGAAACAATTTTTAAGAAAATATAGTACAGAAAACGGATTGAAATCGATATGTGTTGCAAATCGTGGTGAAATCACCCAACGTGTTGCATCCACAGCACGTAAAATGGGGATCAAAACAACTACTTTATATACAGAACCAGATTCAAAATTACAAAGTGCATCTATCGGTTCTTTGAATATTTCATTAGGTAAAGAACCAAGTGGATATATTGATATTGAAAAGATTGTTAAAACTGCTAAAGCAGCAGGTTGTGATTCTATTCATCCTGGTTATGGGTTTTTATCAGAAAATGCACATTTTGCAAAAAGAGTTAGAGAAGAAGGTCTTATCTTTGTTGGTCCTCCACAAAATGCAATTGAAGCAATGGGCGCTAAAGACCGATCTAAAGAAATTATGGAAAATGCTGGTGTCCCATGTGTACCAGGTTATCATGGATCAAATCAAGATCCAGAGTTTTTGGCTAAAAAAGCTGAAGAAATTACTTATCCAGTCCTACTTAAATGTTGCTTAGGAGGTGGTGGTAAAGGTATGAGAATTGTCCATGATCCAAAAGATTTTATGGATCAATTACAAAGTGCAAAATCTGAAGGTATGGCAGCATTTGGTGATGATCAAGTTTTAGTTGAAAAATATATCACAACTCCAAGACATATTGAAGTTCAAGTTTTTGCTGATAGACATAATAATGTTTTGGCATTAGGTGAAAGAGATTGTAGTGTACAAAGAAGACATCAAAAAGTTTTGGAAGAATCACCAGCTCCAGGATTAGATAATGAAACAAGACATGATTTATGGGAAAAGGCACGAGCAGCAGCAAGAGCTGTTGGTTATGAAGGTGCAGGTACTGTTGAATTCATTTTTGATAATGATACAGGTAAATTTTATTTCATGGAAATGAATACAAGATTACAAGTTGAACATCCCGTTACTGAAGCAGTTACCAATGTTGATCTAGTTGAATGGCAATTATTAGTTGCTGCAGGATTACCATTACCAATTAAACAAGAAGATATTAAATTAGAAGGTCATGCATTTGAAGCTCGAATCTATTGTGAAGATCCTTTCCAAGGGTTTTTACCATCATCAGGTCAAATTGTCCATTTAAGAGAACCAGCAGATTCAAGATTAGATTTTACTTTTAAAGAACAAGATACTGTTAGTTCATTATATGATCCAATGATTGGGAAATTAATTGTTAAAGGTAAAGATAGAAGAGAAGCATTAGGTAAAATGATGACTGCATTAAGAGAATTAGAAATTGTCGGCCCAACAACTAATATTGAATTTATTAAAAAAATTTGTGAAAATGAAGATTTTGCTGGTGAAAATCCAATTGGTTTAGAAACTGGTTTCATTCCAAAACATGATGAATTATTTATTAAAGATGTTATCCCTAATGAAGTTTATGCACAAGCCGCAATGGCGCAATTATTATCACAAAAATCAACTCAAAACGCTTTCAGTAATTTAAATAACGGCTGGGGTGGGTTAACTCATCATTTACAATTTGAAAATACCAAAGTTATTGTTAATCAAGGTGAAACTTTTAAATTAAAAGTTAATGATGAAGAAATCGAAGTCCTAGCAGCTGAACAAGATTCAAATGGTAAATTATTTATTAAATTCCCACATTGTCAATTTAAAAACTCTGTTGTTGTTGAAGATACCAATGTTCATGTTTTCCATAATGGTATCCATTATACTATTCAAAAACCACAAGATGAATGGTTGACTAAAGCATTAGGTGATGTTGAAGCTAAAAATAGTGTTCAAGCACCAATGCCTTGCACAATTTCAAAAGTTAGCGTTCAAGTTGGTGATAAAGTTTCAAAAGATCAAGAATTAGTTGTTATTTTAAGTATGAAGATGGAAACTACTATTAGATCTCCTATCGATGGAGTTATTAAAAGAATTGCTCATCAACAAGGTGAATTGGTTAAACAAGGCACTCCTTTGGTTGAATTTGAAGAACAAGAAGAGTAGGTTCTTTTTGATACCGATTAAAAGTAGATTTGATATTTATATTTTTGTAATTTAATAAGCATATTTTAATAATCATGGCATTTTGTAACTTTATATATAGCCTTTTTGGTTACTACTAGTAATAGTCCATGATCACTCCATGCTGGTAAAGCATCAGGCTGAAACATTGTGACGCATCAAGACTCAGCCGCATTACCAAAATAGTTCTAAAGTGTAGTTGAATGTTTACTCTATCTCAGCGTTGTGGCAATTTTATAATACTATATTATCCTTATAAGAACAGAGCTTCAAGTGATAGCTAATGCACCAGGTAGTGTGAGACTTGTTTAATTAGTTTACATATTCCATATAAGATAGTGTTGTTCTCACTCGATCCAAATTACTAATAATGCCATCACAATGATGTGGCTTGCATAATTGATAATGTGGTGAACATATCCTATAACTTGGAGGTATTCACGATATTGATCATTTACAGTTAAATTAATTCCCAGGGTTCATTTTTTCATCAACATATTAATTTTATAAATTTGGCCTGTACTTAACTTTTTGTATACGCTTTAAATTTGCCTTTACAATTGGTATATGTCCCAAGCTTTTTAGATGCATTTCAAACAATTTATTGGTACAATTTGGGTTCATGTAGCTTTTTATCAGACTTCTACCTATTGTTGCTATATCATCATCAGCTTATTAATGGATGGACCTTATAAAATTTTATCCAAATTGTGTTCAAGGACCAGTAAGATTAGCGATTTCGAGATCTGGTGTCTTCTAAAATCGAAAATTTTGGTCCCCACATTATTGGGACCAAACGGCTTTAAAATGATTTCTGGCTTGGCATTAAAAATAAGGAACAGTCTATTGATGTAATCCATTTGAAATCTTTAATCACTAGCCTAATTTAGATACAAATAGAAATCCATGTTAAACTACTGGTACTAACTGGCGTATTTTTTTTTTTTTCATGTCAATTTTGCTATAACTAGCTATTATATACTGTAAGGTAATTGGTCTAGTATAGTTCCAAACAGATTTTTTTGAAAAAATGTACCCTGATTCTAGCAATTGGGAGTTATTAACGATCTTACATACAACATCTTCAACCATTATCATTTCCGAATAGAAGCATAGCCAACCACCTTAATATTTACTTTATTAATCCATATGATTGTTCGACTCTCAGCCTTGCATCTGCTTCAGCCTTACACTCAATATTTAATCTCACGGGAACCTGATAGGTCAGAGCTTGCTTAAGCGGAGGTAACAAAACCTGTCGGCTGTTTCGCCTGCCCCCTTAAAGCAGTCTCTACGCGAGGGGTCTGTGTCTTACCTCACCTGAAACCCCAAACAGGGTGCAGCACTATAGTTTGTAGAAGCAGAATTTTAAAATAAATACTTGGATTCAAAATCTTAGCCACTTTTTGCCTCTTTTTATAATCATTTAAACTATTTCTCTTTTCAAAATCGCACATACTCTCTCTATTGAACTTTACTTTTCATACCTACTTACACAACTACCTCCACAATAGAAAGGACAAGAGAGTCAAACAATGGAAGAGAGAAACTCGATTACACGACTATCTAATGAAGTATTGGGGATTATCGTGCAATATATGGATACTCCTACTTTAAAACAGTTTAGTTCATGTTCAATCAGACTAAGGGAAATCTCAGAAACAGAATTATGGAAAAGTTTAACAATTATTTTCCAACAATTACCATTAAAAAGAAAGACACGATTAAGAATTGAACGAACAAAAATTACATATTTTTGCGCATTTTGTCAAAATCCAGGCCACAAAAGATTGTTACAGCAAGTTCAACATTTAAGGTTGGCAGTACCAACTGGTGAAGAAAATATTTTCTTAAATAACGTAATTACAAATCCAAAATTTGAACAAGATATGAAATGGTTCATTCAAAATGTTGAGAATTTGTTCCCAAAGTTGGAATTCTTGGAAATTTCTAGTGAATATACTACTTTACAAGATCGAACGATTTTGTTCCCACTATTAGAATTACCAGTTAGAAAACGAGCTAAACTAAGAATGCCATTAAATTCAGCTTTATATCCGACATTTGACACTTTAAAAAATTGTGAATTTTTAAAAGTTGAATACCCAAATTCTGTTGATGCTGATACATTATTACCACCAAAATGTTTAAAAGAAGTTGATTCTTTAGAACTAGCTAGTGAAAGTTTTACATCGATTGTTGTAGTTGATGCAAGTTTTTTCGCTGCTTGTTTGGTTGATAGTCCTATCAAAACCTTAAAATTGACAAGATGTTCATTATCTCAAGCAAATGTTTTGAATTGGTTACCAAAAAATTTGGAAACTTTGATTCTTGAAAATACATACTTTTTTTCAAGAGTTGATTTACCAGGATTTGTAACTAATATTAAAGAATTGCATATAATTGGTAATTTAGAAGCTTTGGTGGAAGTTATTCCAACACCACTTTCTGAGGTTTTTTCATTCCCAAAGTTAGAACGGTTCGTTACAAACGGGAATTTTCAATATTGGTTTAAAGATTTACCTCAACACCCATTGGATATTAGATTTACTGGTAATACCATCAGTAAACTACATAATGTATTAGAACGATTGAATCCAAACCGATTTTCGATCTATTTAGGAAGAGTTGATGAAAAATCTGAAATGGAATTGAAAAATTGGGCAAGAGCTATTGGTAAAAAAAGGTTTTTGAAACAGTTAACTATTGAGACAACCCCAGCTTTTGCATTTACAGGTGCTGCTAATTATTTCTTCAGAGACTCTAATACTAGTTATAAGCCATTGGTTCATATCATTAAATTGTTTATCGAGTTTGTATTAACTTATAATCATGATTGTGAGTTGATATTTAGAAATATGGAGGGTATGGAAAAAATCGGTATTCAAGAAGGCTGGATTGATAAAACTAATGTCAAAAATGAATACAAAATTTTGGTTAAAGAATTTGGTAAGAAACATGGAATCAATAATGCTAATCTTCCAAAAGGTAGCGAAGGGAATAATAATAGCGTTGTATCTCAAGGTTCTATTACTATTTCTTACTAATATTATTCTTTTTTTTTTTTTTAATACTTCTTTTGTTTTTTTGAAATACTTTTGATATATTTATATAGTTTATATGTTTGGATTTTATAAATTAGACTTTGTTGTAATAGTA
This sequence comes from Blastobotrys buckinghamii (nom. inval.), assembly GCA_030579975.1. NCBI lineage: Eukaryota > Fungi > Ascomycota > Dipodascomycetes > Dipodascales > Trichomonascaceae > Blastobotrys > Blastobotrys buckinghamii (nom. inval.). The sequence continues at coordinate 43,779 of JAKTSB010000078.1, forward strand.
CTCTCAGTGGCCACTTTTTTCCCCACTATGAATGCATCATAGGTTGATAATTTTGGGTACCAGTAGTTTAGGTTGGTCTTAAGACATTGATTAACGTGCTGGTGGCGCGTTTGTTTCTTAAAGTTAGATCAAGCTCGCGAATCTCGCAATACTGACCTATACTATTTTATATTGTACAATTCTGGACGATGCCATTGCAACTTCATTGATAAATTGCACCAGTCTACTGACCTTAGAGCACGCACACACACACGTTTTACCCGTACTTGTACACTGAAAATAACCATGAATTACCATATACTTGCAATCGTTCATTCTCTAAATTGTCTAAATCATTCCCACTGCCCTTGAATATTTTATATTTGTAAATTTTAGAAACCTCAAATTGTAAAACAAGCAAATTAAAAATATAACTGGAATCGGTTATTCTTACCGTGAGCTGACAATACCCGGATGGATAGGATCCAGTCAATAATTTTATGTTGTCTTAGATCGGTGCCCATCGTCTATATATGAACGCCGTTGATTCAAGGGTTTGAAAATTTCACATTATTTTTTCAACTTTGGTGATGAAGCATTGAAGACTTTAATACGTGTACAGTATAAAGCTTTTTAAAGTTTGTTGTTTTAAACTGATCGAGCATTTCTACTCAAATATCATGATAGACAGTGGTATTATCACTAGTTGTTTGGTTGTGTCCTGAAAAATAATGTAGAAGGACAAACTAGTGCGGAGCTACAATGTAAACATGCATCATTCTTATTCTCGCCTCAATTCAATGACAAAAAATCACGAGATTGAATTTTCAGTTTCATTGGGCTAGTTGTCTAGAAATGTTGAACTATTGCAATGATAGTTGATTTTTTTAACTAGAAGGTGTTTGGAGGGGAATTAAATAGAATATGGGTTGCTACAGCTGGTATGGATTGTCAAATGTTAAAAACTTAGTTATTGCATGAATTATTGGATGAAGTTCACATTCTCTGGATAGAAGCGTTAGAAAGACGGCACATCATACATCATGATATGCATCATCACAAATCAATAACTACATGTATAGGCTAGATTATCAAAATTAGGATGGATGAATTGAATCTATGCATCGCAAGGGTTTACTTCTTTCAAGATGATAGCCATCTCGATTCTGGTTTCAAGAAATTTAAGAGGCTTATCGATCTACATCTGCCATAGTTACAAGGATTTTGGTAAAAATAAACATAAGCTAACACCATATATATGGAGAACCTTTTATAATATGTGTCTATAGGGATGGCGACCCATATTTCGATCATATCCATATCATCGTTGCAAAAATCCTCAATGCAAATTGGGTCGCCATGCATTCGACAACAAACCTAGATTATTATAAAATGAAGATTAATGTATTTGAAACATATTCGATTCAAAAGCTTCCTACAAAATTTCGAAACGAGACATCGAAAACCAATTATAATTCGCCTATAATTATGAGAGTCAGATTCTAAATTTTAACAGAGAATGTCAATTGGCTACACAATTAATATGTAAAAAAAAAAAAAAAATTCAGCTGTATGTAATAGCTTTTTATATTGGTGTAGAAATGTTCAAATTACTTTTGTAGTATTGATTTTTGAGGGCGATGTAATTGTAAACCCATCACAGTTTAAATCCAATTGCAACTTTATTCACAGTGAAAATATATGTTTTGTTGAATTTATAATTTCAATGAATTGTACCTAGGCGGTTCAAGAATACTACCATTGCAAACTATCTGAAAGATATAAGTTGGAAGCTTAGCTCAAAGTTATTCATAAAATGCAATATCCTTTAGAGTTTTCAAAATGCTTAACAGACAATGGCTTTGTCACCTATCCAGTACTATAGCATTTTTGGGTACCGTTGAACATTTCATAGAGGCTAATTGGTCCTTTTCAGTATATAAATCCGCAATTTAAAACTTTATCTAGCTCTAGAGCATAGATCTCGAATGTAGTACTAGTAAGTTAAAGCAATACTATAATCAGAGTCCAATAACTTGTTGGCTCAATTGGGTATCTTTTAGTGATTTCGATGCAGATTAAGCAATACAATACAACACCGACATATTTTATTGTATTGCAATGAAATACTGCTATGTAATACATATTTAGGGATCTTGACTCACTGCTTCATGGATATTTAACTTGAAAGTACTACGTACAATGGTAGTTCTAAGCTTGTGTTACTTCTCTTAAATGAATATATAGGGAACCCTGAAACCCTGAGAACTTGAGCTCTTCAAAAAATAAAATAAAATAATCAAAAACTTCAATTGCAACTTTAGCAACATTCCACTCGGAAATGTGGATGTTTATTTATTTAAATTGTATACCTAATGTAGTTATAAGCTAAAACTTTTACCCATCTATATCATCATGTTCAAGTCTGGGGATGTCTTATTAAGGTTCAATCCATTTTATTTTTGAACGGTAAATATGCATTACAAATATGTATACTAATTCGGCATCATGAACTTTTTAGACATAGGTTCGACCACACTTTTCACGATCCCGAGGTTTCTCCTTTATCAGTCTAAAGCCAAACCATCTTTTCTGTAGGGTATTGATGCATACCACCATCCATAGAAGTTTTTATACTGGGTAACGTTATTTCACTTATCTATCAGCTGCAGTTAAACTAGCTCATATCTAGCCCATAGTTGCTACCATCGATGTTTTTAATTGAGAAGCCTTAGGAAAGCTGTAGAGACATGATGATTTAAGATTTAGTTTCTCACAGTGGACCTAGAATTTGGCTCAAAAAACTGAAGAATATTTTGCCCAATCATATTTGACTATAGCGCACCTATAACTACTGAGACATGTATCTTCACTTAGAACTACTCCTAACTGAACCAACCAACAAGCCTAATCCGAACCAAAAAGCAAGAAACAATTGAACATAAGATATATCCTACCATAATTGAAACTATTCAGATGGTATTGGATACAGTAGTAATAAATAATATGGAATGTCCAATCAGAGCCTACATTCTAGATTTTAAGAAAAACTTTGATAAATCTATTTTAAGCCTCAAGCTTACTATAGACTGTTAAGCTGCAGTAAGATCGGTTGAGTTGGGATAGATAGATTGCTTGAACGGGAAGATCGCGATGTGATCTTTCATAAAACGTCTGAAATCTGAGGTCGAAAAAAATAAAATACGAGATCTCACAAATTTTTTGATCATCACTACACCTGTAATTTAATTAATTTAAAGCTTACTTTGCCGCCAATTTTGATGCTTGGACTTTAAGCTGTAGTTCCAATTTGGTATTGCGTCTCTTTAAATGCAATTTACAAGCTGTTGCACTGCGAAAATCATATTTTTATTGAACAATCAAGCTTGGCAACCTTGTTCAGCTGTGTTCATGGTACAAGTACACTTTCAATGTCTTCTGCCAGGTATCTGGTATGGACAGACCCAACAGTCTACGATACCCTTCATTATAAGAGTCCTGCGAATCCTATATATGGATGTTAGAGGGTTCGGAAAATCCTAATCCAGCTGCCTCAACGAAACTCCGGTGGATCACGGCGGTTCGAACATATTTCAAGGGGTTGTGACAAAACTAAGCGCTAGCGTGAGTTACCGATACCCAAATCTTGCAAGAATTATTTTGCACACCACGTTTTTGTGTGCTTCCTAGGTATATCCATCCGATATATATATATACATATATATATGGATAATGTCTATAATTCGGTGCAATCGAGAAGTTTCAAGTGAGAGGATGGCCCATTTACAAATGTATACAGCATATCATCTTTTTAAATGCACACAAGTAATCTGGATTATGAACGTCATGGGCTTTACCAGTTCTTACTCAGCTTTTGCGTAGATTTGTAATTTAAAAGAAAATTAAGCACACAATTAAGATTATATTTTATAGACATATAGAATCTATCCAGGATAAATCTTTAATAGTGATAGGTGAATGGGAATTAAGCTGGTGTCATATATTTCGAGCTGGGTAGAACAGAGCTTGTTGAGATTGCTCAATCTATAGATATAAGTTATAAGATTCATAATTTCACAATTGATATTAACGATTTATTGAGATATTGTGATATTACTGGGCTTTTCTATAGACCATGGCTACCATTCAACGGATAATTATTTAAACTATTTAGTGGTAACATGCAAGTAAAAATCTATATATAGTTGGGATTAAATTTGGATATCATGCAATATATATAGTGTAAATTGGTTTCAATTATCCAGTCAACTGGATATTTGTCTTGCACCTTTTGATATCAAAATTGAGCCCCAGACACTAAAACCATCGATAGCATAGAAAATTAACTTGATCCATCCAATGAAAATAGTGCATATAGTATTTGATAAAGTTTTTATAAAACCCAATTAGCAAATTCAGTAGCAATTAATGTTGATTCATCTCTTTTCAATTTCCATCGAAGGATAGCGAATCAATAAACATCGGAGATTCATACTTCACGATCATATTCACTCATCCATGGGATGTATCCATACTATACTAGGACTGATACGTTGTAGCCTGAGTATCGAGCGTATTCATGTAGTACCGTGATCTATAGAAAACCCCTCCAGCACTACTAATACCTGAAACTTGATCTAAGACTCTAAAGTAAGACCAAGGCTGTATCAATCTCAATACGTTTAACTTTTTCAGACCCCGAAATTTGAGGCAATACGCGATGGATATCAGCTTTTATAATAGATCATTTATATATAATTTACAATCTTATTACTCAACAATTATTAAAAAATTATTGGATACCTGAAAACCATACCCTATCAATATATTTATTTATAAACTCCTTTTTAAGTTAATTCCTTATAAATATGACAAGCACTGCATGTGTTTAAAGAGGAATCAATTTATGGATATGAGCACTTGCCGAAATAAGGATCATCAATCGAGATACCTTAAAAGAATTCGGTGCATGATGAAAGATTTACAAAAACAATCAAGCACGTTAAGCATCATGCTCATGATCATGATGAGAATTCTTTTTCTTCCTCCCTGAGACTCTTTTTTGATTATAATTAAGCTATAGGGATACCCCCTCCTATTGTCTTTAATTAAAGGTTTTGTGTGTGTGTCTTTTTTTTTTCTTTTGTTGTTCTGAGTATCAAGATGACTAAAATGTGAACCATACCTTGAAAAGTCTCTATAGATACTTTAACCTAGCTATTTTGATCATTTACATCCAGATGTATACCATCGTAAGCGATGAACCGGAGAGCGGTTATGAGTTTACCTGCCATGGTAATGTTAGTATAAAACTTGGATACTCAGGTCATCGTGTTCAAACAAGAGAATGCAGTAAGCTTATCAATCATATGAGGATGGTCATTGCTACCCTGAATAACCGGGATACTCTTTCACCTCAAATCACTAAATAGCAAACAGTGTGCTTCAAAAAAACTTATCAAAAAAATAAATTGTTTAAATTGTTTTTGATGTGAAAGTTCTGCGAGAATGAGAGAATTGTGATACCATTCATTTTTTGATGAGATACTGGTGATTGCCGTCGTTGCATTTAGAAGATGTGGACTCTTCATAGTATGGTTATTGAGAATTGTAAGTTTAAGCAAAATATATGGATAAACTAAAGTATATACGATTGATTATAATATGGTAATAGAAAATAACGGTTAAGTGATCGGTACCAAATCGCGAAAGAACAAGATAGAACAAACACGTTGTGAGCCATAACATTTTTTGGTCCATGGTTTATCAAATAATGTGCTTATAAAGGCTCGAGAATGTTGACAGGTAGATAGGTCTGGATTGCACATATCATCATAAAAAAAAAATTAGTTTCTAGAGGAGATTCATAATGAAAATTTTCACAATAACGTGTGATTTAATCAATTATGAACTACTTCAGATAGCTGCCCTGAATATTTTTCCTAATAGATGGATAGTTAGCGTTACAGAGAATTAAAATGATCCACAAAAGAAAGGAACATAAAAAAAATAAAATAAAAAAAAAAGCATACCCCGTCGATTGATATATTAATAGTTCAGAAAAGTAACGTTTTTGATAAAAAAAATATTCAACATATAAATAAATCATCTGGCTCCTTTTTTTTTTTTTTTTTTTTTTTTTTTCTTTTCACTCTTGATTTTCTCTCACTTTTTGAATTTTATTTCTTAAAAAACTAATGATTTGAACGCTGAATATAACAACTGAACTATACGAAATTGAACTGATCTGAACAAAAAAAGCGTAAATTGTGCCACTACACCGACTTTGAAAAATTTGAAACATTTCGATAAATTTGCAAAAAAAGCAACGCTTATAAGTTATACCCCAGCGCAATAACTTGATTTACCAATTCACTACAAAAAAAAAAAAAAAACAAAAAAAAAAGAGACCTGTAATTATAAATAGAGAGAGTGAAAAAGAACCATAGTATGAATATATGTACATTAAACTATCCAAGTGTCACGACAATAAGGATAGAAAACCTTCATACAATTCCATCAACACCACCACCAAAGATCAACAAATTAATTATAGATTTAGATAATGAGACACAATTTAAAATCGACGAAAATGATTCGCTGAATAATTCAAGGAGAAGAAGAAGTAGTAGTGGTTGTAACAGCAACGACGGCGGGAACGGGCAAAGAGGCTCAAAAAATTATTTTATCTGGAAACATGATCGAAACGTTTTTAACCCCAATTTTTATAATCAAACTACCAAGGGACAATATAATTTGATTGATTTATTAGTTAATAGAGATACTTTATTGCATATTCAAAGTTATTTAAGAGAATGGCTTTATTCAATTGGTAAGGTTGAAATTATATTAATAAATGATAACATGTTATTTGATTTTTTAATATCATTTCATCATTTATTACCAAATGTTGATGAGATCACTTTGATTGGTTATGTTCATGTTGATTTACAAAATGAAAGAAACTATAGATTAGCAATTGAAAATGTTTTGAAAAAAAATTCAATGATAAAAAATTTAAAATGTATAAATTTTGATATGGGGATTCAACAACCTGGATTATATTTTCAAAATTTACAATCAATATTTATTAATTTGGACAAGGCAACTTTAACGAATCAACCATTATTATCATATTTAGAAAGTGCATGGAGTTGTTATGATTATGCATATAATACATTAAAACAAGTTGAAATTTTTGGAGGAGAATTGCATCAAAAAGAAGTTGAAAATATATTCCCAAAATTTTGTAAATTTATCAAAACTGGTATTCATAAAACTATTATTCCCAATCCAAGGGATTTAATAAATATATTAAACTCTCAAAGTGCTGAATTAGATACACCAGAATTGATTTCAACATCTGCACCAACAATCCAAAGATTAAAACTGAAAAATACCACATTAAAACAATTATCATTAATTGATTTACCAAATATGGAACGATTAGAATTAGAAATTAATGATTATAATTCAATTGATTGTTTGAGAAGATTCCCGAGATTAAAACAATTAAGAATCTTTCATTTGGAAAACGTTGCATTGAAATGGCCAGCATTTTTTAAATTAGATATTATGCAATTACATGTCCCAACAGATCTAGTTATGCCATATGTTAAAAAACCTTTTGCAAGTGCTATACAGTCAAGATTCGATTCTTTAAGATTCAAAAGTTTAAAACACTTGATTCTAGATTTACATTGGCTGTTCACTAATACATCGACTAGAATGGATATAATTGAATTGGTTGATGTTATAGATCAATTTATTCGTTGGTGTCCAAATCTAGAAAAAATAGATCTAAAAACTGATAAATTGCTACCAGATCATTCAAAATATACTAAAACAAATTATGGTGCTACCATCAAATTAATCAATTATTAAAAAAAAAATTTAAAAAAAAAAAAAAAAAAAAGTTTAACATTCATAACAGTTTATTTATTTATTTTATTCAAAAGTAGTTTAGTTTTGTTTATTTTTTTTTCAAATTTTACGAGTTCACGCATACCTATTTTATTTTTTCATTTTTTTAATGTACTTGTATTTAAGATTTTTTTGTACAGTATTTTATTTTTTTCGGCTCATCGGTTTATTGCTGTCGGGAATTAACTCGTTTATATTTTGTTCATTTAACTCACATATACACCCTGTAATCAAGCAATGCAATTCGTATTTTCTGACCGGTACTTGTTTGGTTAGTTTTGCCTCAGAGCTTAGCAAAGCTAGTACTTGTGCGAGCTCAGTTTATATGTTGTAGCTTACAGCATGAAATTCTACTCCCATTTAATACCTCTTAAGTTTTACAAGCTTTGACCTAACTTTGAGGAATGGAGGAGGTTACAACTTATAATCTAATTACCCAAGTCTTAGCAATGCATGAATACTCAAAAAAGTACCATCTACATCAGATATATACAGTTATAACAGTTTAGCTAAAATACGGGATATACACCTGTAGATGTTGAGTTTTGCGCACTATGCATGCATATCGGTCTTGAGATGGCCTGTTCCTTTTTTTTTTTTTTTTTTACAACTACTGCTAGTAGTTAGCTAAGCCAATTAAATTGAAAATATTTTTCAAAATCAATTGGAGTTCTATTCTATAGACTTGTGTGATATGTTTTTTACTGGTTGCTCAAAGCCAATTATTATACCAATCCTATAGTTCTGGTACATCATGAACAAAGATTAGTATAGTGAAAAATCCATTTCAGTTACATGTCTGTTTAGTATCAAATGCGTTCCGGTTCTCAAGCTGGCATACATTCAGGCTGATATTATTCCAAGCCCCAACCTTTTTGGGATCATTTATTCGCCTGATTTTCAACTCTAATTGTTTTCAATTCTTGATCAATATATAGTGCCATTAGAAGCAAAGCTGCAGTATCCATTATCATTGATATATATGGTGCCGTGTTATCCATTTGAAGCTTCTACACAACATCAAAATTTAAGATCAATCTTACTGCAGGGTTATGTACAATTTTTAATAGTTTTGAGCCCTGACTCCAGAACTCATACTTCGGACATCAGTTATACAATTATAAGAACTAGAAGTTAACAATTGTAAATAGTTGTACAATACATGTGTTTACAAATCAAATATTATAACTTTAACTAGGATCCACCCACTAATATCTAGGACATAACATACACCACAAACTTGAACGTTGTATACTTATCTCATGGATTTTTTCATGACAAGCTTTGATGCTATCGATCTCCAACCTATTAAATCATCATAAAGGTTGGAAAACTCGCCAATAAGAAATCAGTCTGTGTTAACCAAAATCAGGAGCGATTTGCGGGGCGCACAGCCTTAGATTGCGGTATCGGCTCCGGTATTGGCGTCTCTTAAGCAGTGGTAACCACTATAGGGCGCCGCCGCCGCATCGCGTGGAGTATCGTGATCGAGATGCTATCGATGATGTTATCTAAAAAAAGCCGTTATCTGCTGATTGTGATCAATCATGTGTGTGCGTGGAGAGGGGGGGGCCATCCTACTTTAAACTTTTACAACGTTAAAAAAATCTTTTTGTAGTGAACGAATAAGCTACTGTAAGATGTTTTTTACTCATAATACTACGACTGTTAAACTTTAAAACCATCCAGTTCAGTTCGTAAATTTAGTCATTTTTTATGGTTTTAAATCGGGTCTTTTGCTGGGGTAGGAGGAAAAAAAGCGTCTAACCAAAAAAAAAAAAAAAAAAAAAAAAAAAAAAAGAATTAGTCTATTCGATTTTCTTAAACTGGTATTGTATTGTCAAAGATTTTAACTTATAAATGAAAATTATTAGATCTCGGTTTCTATCAACTTGACATAAACTTTTGAAAAAAAAAAAAAAAAACAATAATAATACCATAATATTCGACTATTAAAAAGATATAAAATATGGAAATATTACATTTAGCATACAATAATAATAATAATAATGGAGCAGGGAGGATATTCCCCCTAACACAAACATTAGTAGGATCAAAAGTGCACAAAGAGAGATGCTATTTAATGGAATTACCAGCAGAAATTATTGAAAGAATCCTGACAACAGTTGAACACGAAGATTTTTTAAATTTACAACTAACATGTAAAGCATTTCGAAATTATTTAATTCAAAGAATATGGTCCAGTTTGAATTTTAAACTAGGATCATTAGATCCAAACCAACCAAAACTATCACCATCAAGATTCCCGAATTTAAATACAAAACTCCCACAAAACAACAATATAACAATCAAAAAAAATAATTTAGAAGAATTTGTTATCTTAATGGAGAATGATATTATAGATAATCAATTATCATTAGTTGAGAATTTGGTACTAGAAGTTCAATATAATATTGATAACAATGGAGCAGATTTAGCAACGATTGTATCGTTAATACCAGAAAAACTAACTAATTTGAAATCATTAGATATTAAAAGTATTATTGGAGGTGATGTTGGGGATGATATTGGGTTTAAACAAAGTTTTATTCCCTGGATCATTAATGCATTAAAAGTTTCAACAAGTTTAGAAATTAATGTTGATGAAACTTGTGAACAATTTTTTAATATTGAATTTGATAATATTAGTAAATTAAGAATAAATTTTGGTAGAATGAAGTTAATTCCGGATGAAATTCAACATTATTGCTCTAAAATCACCGATTCAATTGAACATTTGGAATTAAGAAGAAGTTATTTTAATACCACCGGGGTTATTCAATCGAAATGTGTCAAGCCTTTAATTGATACAAAAATCAAAACTTTAGTAGTTGATAATATTCGAGTATCGGATTTTGAAAATGCATGGGTACCAGAATCAGTTGAAACCATTACAACAAATGGTGGTGGAGGACATATAAACTCATTACCAAATTTATCAAATTTAACAATCACGTTAAATAATGAATCTGCATTTTTTACAAACAGTTTCCCAAAATTAAAAGAATTGACTGTTAATTGTGCGCAAAATTCAATCATTACTAATTTATTATCAACATTTTTATCTTATCATAGTGTCGAAATTTTACATTTGAAACAATTCTCATTTGGTTCAATTGGTGATATTATCCCAAACAGTCCATCTACAATATTATTATCCATTGATGATCCTGTTTTTGAAATTGAACCAGAAACAGATCAATCTAACGATCCAGGTAATTGTATCACTGATTTGACAAATTTATCAAATAGATTATTAAATGTTAAATCTTTGGCTGTTGATTTGGAACGATTAAAGACTAAACAAATTGTTAATTGTATTGATGTGTTGGGGAGAAATTTGGATCAGTTGTTTATTAAAGTTTTGTTAAAACGACCTCATAAGAATTATTCTTATGAAATTGATAATGAAGGGTGTTGCAAAGTTGATTTAGATGCATTTTATTCTTGTAATAATACAAACTAATCAATAATTTTTTTTGCATAATAGCATAGACTTTCGGGTAACTTACTAATTTATTTACATATATATATATAGCATTTTATTTTTTATTTTTAGGCGTAACAATAAATATAAAGGGTACAATAATTTTTTACTAAATACTAGCACAATGAAGACAAAAAAAAAGATTTTTTTTTTAATAAATTCTAAATACTTTCTAAATACTAAGACATTACAACTGTTGAACTTTTCCTTTATCCAAAACAGTTTCAATTTTCAATTCCTTAATAGTCTTCTCGGCTTGATCTCTTAAATCAACTTTTCTAATTTTACCACTTGCAGTCTTTGGGAAATCATCAACAAATAGCACATGTTCAGGAGTACTAAAATTACCAATTTGTTTTCTAACAAACTCTCTCAATTCTTGTTCACTAGCATCAGAACCATGGTGTTTAACAACATAAGCTACAATAGTTTCACCATATTTATCGCATGGGATACCAACAACTGAAGCTTGACTAACCGCATCATGATTAAATAATGCATTTTCAATTTCTAATGGATGGATGTTTTCACCTCCCCTAATAATCAAATCTTTAATTCTGCCAGTGACTGTCAAGTAACCATCAGAATCAATTACACCTTCATCACCAGTTTTCATCCATTTAACACCTTGATGATCAACTACCATTGCTTCCTTTGTCCTTTCCAAATCATTGAAATATTCTTTTTGTAATAAATAACCAGATACTAGGATTTCACCTCTAGTATTAAGTGGAACAGGTTCTAAAGTATCAAGAGCAGGATTAACAATCATTGCTTCAGTATTTGGCATAATTTTACCAACAGTTTCTGTTCGTTTTTTTAAAGAATCTGAAGGACTTGTCATGAAACTAACTGGTGAAGTTTCAGTCATACCATAACAAATTGTTAATTCATCTAAATTTAAAGTTTTTATTAACCTATTCATCATTTCAATTGGAATACTTGAACCTGCTGCAATACCCTTTGATAAATACTCCATCCCACCTTTGTCAATCTCATCTTGTAACTCTAATTGTTGTGCAAACATTGTTGGAACACCATATAACCCAGTACAATTATATTGTCTAATAGCTTGTAAAGATTTCCTTGGATCAAAAGATTCACTTGGATAAACTAATGCACTACCATGAGATACAGAAGCTAAATTTGCCAAAACTAACCCAAAACAATGAAACATTGGTACTGGAATGCATAAATGATCTTGACCAGTTGGATGCTTTGAATTTGTTGCAGTTAAACCCATTCTATCACCAATGAAATACCCATTGTTTACAATATTGGTATGCGATAATGATGCTAATTTTGGAGCGGAAGTTGTACCAGAAGTAAATTGCATATTAATAATTTCATCAGGATATAATTTTGGTAAAACTCCTGTAGTATTCGAATACATCAAATCATCAAAATTATTTTCACCAATAGTAAAAACTTTCATTCGTTCTTTCGCATGTACTAATAATTCTGCCAAATCTACTTGTTTATTCCGTTTGTTTAATTTGTCTTGTGTGATTAATGCCTTTGCTTTACAATTTTTTAATGCATGTTTATATTGATCGATTGTGAATGCAGTATTTAATGGTACTAAAACAGCTCCTAGTTTACCCAACCCCATCTGAATAACTAAGAATTCGAATCTATTACCACAACATACTGCTACTTTATCATCTTTTTGAATTCCTAAACTCAATAAATTAACCGCTAAATTATCAGATAGTTGATCTAATTCTTGATAACTTATCGTTCTATTATCTTGATGTATTGATATCACTGCTGGTTTATCCCCATGTTCGTTTGTAACTTCTTTTAATAATGACCCCATAGTGTGATTAGTTATTGATGGAGTTGAGGAACCTTTAATTCTTGAAAAAGTACCAATAGATCTTATTGAGATATTTGATAACTTTGTTACATTTTTTGTAGTTTTTGATAACCTAAGTAATCGTTTTGATGTTGATGTGAGGACAGACATGTTGAAAAGCTGTTAATGCAAATAATAATATAAAGATCTAGGGTTTTAAAGAGAAAAAAAAGTCAGGATGAAGATTGGTATATATACTACCTATGATCCCCCTCATTTTTTACTTAAACTGGTTCTGATGTTTTGATTTTTGTGATCTTGATTTCTTGTAACACAAACAAAAAAAAAAATCTAAAGTACCCTGTGTAAGCAGATCCCCCCGCACAGTAAGCATCCAATGCTTAAAAAGCTATTACGAAAGTACTAAAACAGCGGAGAGGGACCGAGCAACCACCTTAACAAGCTATCATGCTATTACGGCTTGAGCTCACGCGCTGATGCCTTACAACTGCTTAAACAAAGACAAGCTGTATTAAATGATGGTGCGGCTGATTCAAAAAGGCTTTGAGTTTTTACTTGATAAACTACTACCCTTGATTTCAAATGTGTCTAAAAAATTTGACAACGCGCGTTGAATCATAGTTTACAAGCTCATATGTTTTCCTGTAACAAAGACCGGTATAACGCCGGGTTAGTGTTTAATACCAACGCTTGGAGTATACCTATCCCTAAGAATTTGATATATTATGGATCGAACCTTCATTATAGTTACATCTCAGGAACAAAATATGGCAGTATACATTAACACTCTAAATTAGTCAATACATACTATGATCAAATTCTCAATCAAGCACCTTGCATTGTTGTAAATCGTACAAAATCTCCAAGAGTCTAGAAAGAGCAGAGATAATTATAAGCTGTCCAAATATACACATATATGCCCATGCTACCAAAAATATAATCATTAAGATAGCTCTTTCAATAATTTAGAGCTATATTTTGATTACTATCCAACAAAGTCATTAAGCCAAAACTGTAGGTTCTTATCTGGCCGAGTAAGAGTTCTTACTACCGGTTGAACCTAACAAAAAAAAATCGGAGATAGATCGGGATTTTTCACCGAATAGAATCTAATCGACACCATTTTTTTCAAATCTAGAAAGTTTAACCTGAACTTACACACATACACGATAAACTTGAGCTACATAAAATTAGACAGATCAATGGTACAACGAAATAATAAACTGTATTCTGAGTTAAAATTATATACATATATACTTCTGGCGATTTGACGGGATGTTGGGTGATACTTGTATTGAAGATCTGGAAAAATTTCGGGAATTTCTACAGAAGAGAGCTTATTCTTTTTGGAAAAGCACTTGGTTCGGTGAAATTTAGGGGATTATAGATTTGGTTCAATTGTTACATATTTTCTTCTACAAAATGTATTTAGCTGAAGTTGTTGCGATTATGGCATTCATACCAGTCTGGGGGTGTTAATTACAAGTACATGTAGGTCTTTAGCTACCATGGTTCTAAGTTTATGAATTGCGGTGGTTTTTTAAATCGTGCCTGGCATATACTTATCTATCAGCTCCAAGAGGAGTTTTTTGCTGCATACGCAACAGTGTTGGCAATGCTTGTAAATGTGGTGGTTAAAATTTAGGGCTACTAGCATTTCAGACACTATAAATCTGTCAACTGTACTATGCTTGTTAAAACTGATCATGATTATCTTATAAATAGAGTCTTGTAACTGGGCATTCCTCATTAAGGATATATATATATATATATACTTGACCTAATTGGTTTTCAGCAGTCATGTCATTTCTAGATGCACCGAAAAATAATTGTTGATTTCATTTAGCTATAATAAACTTTTATCTTAAAACACTGTCGTCGAACAGAAATAACCAGTAAGTCGAGAACTCAAAAAACCGCCATCTTATAATCTAAGATTGTGAGATATTTTATCGTTGAAAGATTGTTTGATTCAAAAACACAAATTAAGACTTTTTTACGGCATTCTTTTAAGAAATTCATACAATACTTATTATTGATCAGCAAAAAAAGAATTGTGAAGTTTGTTAGTATAATTAACCTCAATATAATTGAGCATCTGAACCTACTCGTTTAAAATTAATAATTCTACCATATTAGCTTTACTATGCTGATAACAATTGTTAACTTTATCATATCATACACGGTTTGTCCCTCAATTATACATGTAGTAATTTCAATTAGACCATTTCATACCCCAGATCTGAGAACTATTAAAGTCTATTAAAGGACTTGCAAATTCATATTTGTATCTTTTGAAGTTGTACAATAAAGCTTGGGCTGGTTTGACTTTAGTCTGGCACCAATGACATAGTGGGAGGTCAATTCTCTCAGTTTATAATGCCAAGTTACACAGCCTCATATACTCTTCTCAAACTGTTCCAAAATATAAAACCCACGTTTTTCTAAAAGAAAAAAAAACATACCTGATAAAACTATATATAGCCTATTTCTTGTTAAAGCTTTTTTGAAGTAATTGCAATGAGCCTTTTAATTCCGAGCCGCTATTGCAGAGATAGATTAACTTTAACAAGACTCTCATTTATAAGTATATGTGATATTCAATATCTTTTATAGTAGTTTGTACGTAATTAAACTTATGGCGTCAATTCTCAAACAATCGATTTCAGATCACTATAGAGCAGCTCTCGTCAATGAATTGGTAGGAGCTCAGGGTGCAACCTTTTGATAAACCTAGACTCAAGATATTACACAACCCAGTGGAATATTCTTTAAAAAGCAATACAACTATCAATTTGGTGCAAAACCTTTTGTAACTCCAATCATCACTCTATAGCTATCTACAAATACTGGTATACCCAAATTCCGAGCTCACAGTTTGAAAGTCTCCAAAGTTGGGTTCAGGAGCCGTACAGAACAGAACAGAAATCGCGGACCGACAATTATCCCGACTTGTACAACGCGCTGTATATTCTCTTATCGCATGCACACGCTTAGAAGTGCACGCGTGGTAGTAGTATCATACAACTATAGCTTAGTTACAGCAATAACAATTGAGATATCGATGGATGGATAGGCTTTGAGCCGGATGTTCAGGTATTGATCTTCTCAAGAGGTTTCACCGAAGTTGGTTAGAACATGGCCAACTATCCTACAAATGATTATTTATCTCTGTGGAGTCAGCAATTGATATTTATTAATTGTGTCACTTTTCGCTGGTACCGTCGAAGACTCGTTTGGTTCTCTAAGAACCGGCATTGTTTGTTTTTATCAGCTTGATTTCACACCTGCAGAACTCTATGCTTTTCAAAAGGAGGGCTTGTTAAGGTTAATCATGATGGACGGTGCTACTATAGCATTATTATCTACCGTTGATTTGTGGTTGGATTCTCTATAGATACATATGTAAATAGTTCCGAACGGCTAGAATGTTGGTTAGATCCGATAACAGAAGCAGCATTATTGTTATTGTTAAGAATCAACCAGCCCCATATATACAAACTGCTGGAATTGATGATAATGAATGGGGGTTTGAATTGATTGAAAACAAGTATGTTTACGTTCTGATCAAATATATTAAAACTGCTGCCCCTGTGTTATCAAGAATTATACGGCCAATTCCTTCAAAAAAATCACAGAGATTTTCGAATCCAAAGACAAGATAATCACTATTTTTAGGTATTATGGTACACAATATACATAGAACACTCTATATTATGATTTTGTGGAATCATTATCCATATCAAGTGAATCTGGCAGGTTTCATTCGAACTGAACCAAGTATTATAAAGAACTATTTCAATTCCTACTATAGGCTTTTCTCATAAAAATTTCAAGAACCCTAATATATATATATCGATTTCTGAATTCTTTAAGTTAATTTTTATAAAAGCTTCACTTACAATTTGTACATCGAAATGGTAAATTTAATATGGACATATCTGCAGTGGAACAAAAAATTTTAAAGGCTCAAAAGTTGTTACCAAATCTAGCTGGAAAACTTTGCTTTTTTTGTATCGATAATCGGTGCACCGAGACGCATCTATCTCACTTTACGCGCGCTGGTTAGTTGTACCCACACGGCAGTTTTTTTGTCTTTTTAAGCTTTTACATCCATCCATCGGATAGTGTAGTTAGGTGTAATGGCTATAGAACCGCTCAGGCCATTTTTCATCCGAGCCATAGATATTTTTAGTTTTTGATTAAAGGTTTTGATAACCATAGCCTGCAGGTAATCATAGTATATCCAAGCAAGTTCAATTTGTGTGTGAGGAGAACACATTGTACTATGATTAGTCAATGAGTAAACTTCTCATTGTAGCATTACCATGACCAATATATTCTTCAATTATAGGTTCTTAGATTTTAGAAGGCGAGAGTCGATATTGATGGGCCATGCTTCTATAGAGTATAAATTGGTTAATTACCGTATTTAAACAAAGTTCTGGTAAGTAATATCGGTAGAAAAGCTTAAGCAATTGCCATGGAGTGAAAACTAAGTGGCAGGTTAAGCAACTGATGATGATGTGTTGGTCTTGGAATTGAATCATTACCAGCCAGCCTTAGTAAGGCTGAGATAGTCACTGGATCCTTGTTACTCTAGTGCCACTAAGTCATCGGTCTGCCGAGCTCTAATTCTTGGTAAGTACCCGCAGTCAGCCGGTGGAGTTTTTCACCAACACTGCA
The DNA here is from genome assembly GCA_030579975.1 of Blastobotrys buckinghamii (nom. inval.). Lineage (NCBI taxonomy): Eukaryota > Fungi > Ascomycota > Dipodascomycetes > Dipodascales > Trichomonascaceae > Blastobotrys > Blastobotrys buckinghamii (nom. inval.). The sequence goes on from JAKTSB010000078.1 coordinate 61,673, forward strand.
GTGCACTAGAAGTAGGCGGGACCGGGTCTGTCGGATCAAGCCTTAGCAGATTGAGTTTATGACACCAACAACCATAGTCCATAAACTGTTAATTACCACTATAATTTAATGGCATATAACAGGATTAAGATATGGTTCGTAAGTGGCAATTGAAGTGGCTGGAAACATAAAAGTTGGCTTAATCTTACTATAGTCTTTTGAGGATTTCAAAAGCTTCACTTGATAGTTCAAAATTCTCTTTTACACAATTTTAGTTCAATATGACCTCAGCTTCTATAGTCAAAATGCCAGCCAGTAGTCACCACAACCTTAGTTATAGTAATTCATAAATTATGTAGATTTAAAAGACCGAATGATAATTTTATTGAATAGGATCAACAAATCGGTAAAACTGGGAACCATCTTAGAAGGAAAGAAAAAAAAAACTTGAAGACTTCTTTAACTCGCGGAGTTAATATAAAGCCGACTACATTATGTATACACGCGCGGCGATGCCCTTAATTAGGGTCTTATTAATTACAACTATAGTGTAGTGCCATGGCACTCATGACTGGTACACCCACCCCGGGTGTTCTGCCATAAATTTATGGATGGTGCGGCCTTAACATCCATAGGCCGCTCCACAACTAGCCCTATATATAGTCATAGAGTCCGCATTTTCACTCCACCACGCGATCCTGAAATTCATAGCCGTCATGAAAGGTCTATTGTGGATTAATTAAGTTAACAAGACTACAAAAGGCTGTAGTGTAATTTTGGGCCAGGGTACAGGGTGACTTGGAAAAGGTTTTGCTGTGATGAATGAATAAATAGAAATTTCTTTATGAAATCAAACTTGCTGGCTTTTATTTAGTTAGGGAACTAACCTCTGCTAAGCCAAGGAACGAGCTAGGGAATTCTATAAATATTTACAACAAGAACTTTAATAGCTTCTGATTTGAAAAATCACAAATTCTATTCATCATGTTGAAGCGTCAACAGTTGCAGCTTCGGCCGGATAACCCGCATGTCCCGAGTTCCTTCTAAATTAACTAGCCACATCAGACTAAGCTGTAGCTTTTGGGCCCTCAAGTCTAGCAAGACTTGAAAACTCGGACTGGGCCAACTCGTGCACATGGTCTGTGAGGTTTTAGAATTTTGCCTTTTTCATGTCTCAATATTTCAGTCAAGTAGTTCCAGATGGAACGGCTAAAACAGTGCAAAGCTTTTTATTTTTTTGCCTGTACCAAGAACTGTTCTATCCATCTGGATATATAGGATCTCAAGAGGTGATAAGGCTTAACACCATATATATTGTTTAAGTGGCGCGCCAAAAGATGATCAATAGTTGAAAGTTCACCGGTTTTATTAATTAACAAGTGCTTAAAGAACGGCTTATAAGGGTGTGACTCGAACAAGTTGCGCCCGTGACGTCAGCCTTGAAAGGCTGAACATTTTTTCTTCTTCATCTCTAATAAATCAAAATCATTCTGATAAATACAAATTTTGTATGGGTTAGAACAGGTGGATAAAAAAAAATTTAAAGGTAGAAGCCATTATAAAGATGGAATTTTTTTTTTTTTTTCGCTCGGTGTTTGTCGGGTATTTATTTCCACTACAACACAAAAATGCTGAACGACTAAGATCAAATATCCGGTATACTTTTGAATTTTGATGCTACTAAATAATGAAATGTAAGTTGGAAATTTAGTTTGTTTTGTTAAAAAAAGATATTCTTTATCTACAAATAATTTAAATATATATAAAAAAAAAGAACAAAAAAATTCTTGAGATTTTTTTTTTAACTAATAAATAAAAAGTTCATCTATTTGATGAACACAAGTTCTATAATAATCAACGAGTAGTGTGTAAAGGTGGCAATGGTAAGGTGCCCGGAGGAGGTGGAGGAGGAATTTGTTGTTGTTGTGGAGGTGAATGATGATGATGATTTACAGAAGGTAATTGACCATTAGCAGCTTGATCGTTTAACATTTTGATTCTTTGAACGCCTTCACAATGACCAGTTTCAATATGATCAGTAATCCAACTTTCGGTTGATGAAAAAACTTTACCACAGCCTTTACATTTACCACCCATACCATTTCTTTCTCTTTTTTTAGTGCCTGCAGGGTATTCAAAATGCATTGCTTTCAAGTGATTTTTATATGTATCACATCTTGAAAAACCACCATTTTGATGACATGTTGGTTCCAAAGCGGTATAACTACTATAGCCTGTAGTACCAATAGTACCATTTCGTGTAAATAATGGACATCTAAATGGAGCATCACCTCGATGTGATTTTTGATGTCTAAATAAATCATTTGGTCTTGCAAAGCCTCTACCACAAATTTCACATGAATGAGGTCTTGAATTGTCACTTAAATGAATAGATTTATGAGTTGCCAAATTACTAAACCAACCAAAACAAATACTACATTGCTTCTTTTTTCTACCAGATGCTGATTGATGTGGTGGTGGTGTGTTTGTTTGGGTAATTTGGTTGTTGTTGTTGTTATTATTATATTGCCGTTGTTGATGCATTTGTTGTGATAATTGTTGTGGGCTTGGTACTTTATTGTTATTATTTAACGGATTAACAGGTAATGGTGGAAATTGATTGTTATTGTTATATTCAAATCTTGCCCGTTGCTCATCTGGATTTGTTAAAGAACTTATACTCATTGGTCCTGTTATACCATTTGTAGTTGGGACAGGTGGTGGCAAAACATTTGATCCCAAGCTATTTCGAACAGATGTTAATGATGGTAATTTATTTTCCAACTCCGGTGATTTTGATCCAGTATTTGTTAAACTTGGTAATGGAGGAGATGCAGTAGTGTTAGTAGTACTAGTAACTGATGGACCAGCCGATTCAGATGCAGTGGTATTTATATTTTCAGGTTTAGAATCTGATGATTCTTTATTGTTAGTATTCTTATCTAATGAAGCAACATAAGTTAATGCTTCTAATCCAGAAAAATTTTTATCCTTCTTTTCTTTATTCTCTTGTTCTTTATGATCTTCATCATCTTCATTTTTTGTTAGTGGAGCTAATTGTAAAGAATGCTTATTATTATCTTCTTTATCACTATCAAAATCTTTGGAATTTGGAGATTTCAAACTAGTAGTGGTGGTTGAAGTTGGTGATGGTGATTTATCAATAGTGTTGTTGTGGTCATATGATCTGTCTTCCATGATTGGCTGTTTTGACGATAATAACATATTGAATGCTTATTAGCTAGGTATATTGTTAAGCTGCCAAGTAGTTGTAAATATTTCACTGGCGTCTAATTTTTAGTTTTCTTGTTTGTTTATTCTGTATCAATGATAGGAGTTGAACTAATTCAGTTGATTGTGTTTGATTTGTTAATATAATACTAATAAACTAATTAAGATATCAATGATTATAATATAAAAAAGATGAATAAAGTGACAATCAAGAAATAAAAAAAATTAAAAAATGTTAGAAAAAAATGTCCAGAAGAAGTTTTATATATATAAATTCTGTTAGTAGTATTTCAAATCATAGAAAATAACGACAGCGAAAGCTTGAGAAAAAAAAGTTTCAAAAAAGAAATGATGATTAATAGGCCCTCCGGGGGGCAGGGAAAATATATCATAAAAAAGACTAAGAAAGAAAAAGAAAATAATAGTAATAATACTACCACAGGAAACATCGCAAAAGCTTCATATTTTTCCCACCAAAAAGTAAAAAGAGTCGGTCTTAGCACTGCTTAAACAATGAAATACCTTTTTTTTTTTGGGGGGAGGAGGGGGGAGAAAGAAGAAAGAAAGGGAGGACCAGCTCATCGGAACTTTTTTTAATCCGCGCCCCGATTAGCAATACTTGAAGGGATTACGTAAGGCTGTGTACACCCACGGCTGACCGGTTACATTTCATTAATAAACAGCAATAATTTATTTTTGTTATCTCCGATCGGGTCGGTAGACTTTCTATTATTTGATTCCTGTTGGGCGCTATAGCTAATAAAAGAAAAAAAATTGGATCTATAGATCGAGATGGATATTCGAGATCCATATTTTTTTTTTTTTTTTTTTTTTTTGGAGAGTGCCACAATGATTCATCATCAGTTATGGATACTAATACATGCTCTTATTAGTGTTCAATCACCATTGCAAGTAAAAGCTCATATATCTTTGGAAGTATGCTAAAACCTCTGGATTAGTGAGAATCGCAAATGTCGTACAAGTTGTACATCAAGCTTCTATCTAATAAAGTCAGAGCTTAAGATCAAAATGATGAAAGTGATTATTGTAGATCCGAAAGTACAGCCGTGCAACCAGTGATTATGCCGGTTCTTTGACCTGTTCTTTCAACATGTAGAATCGTACGACTATAGCCAAAATTGATTACCTCAACAATTGCTGACAGTTATCAATGCATTTATCATATTATCAATTAATTTGAATAAATAAATCATAGTTCTATTTAAAAAAAACTTAATTATAGTCTAGATAGATGGTGTAAGTTCAATGAATTCAGTTAACAAAGTTAGAAGTAAAGTTTCAGCCGTTCTGGTCACCATCAAGAAAAGTCTCCTCATGATATATGGATCGATATGGATAGAACTTACTATGGCTATAAAGTTTAGTGCTTTAGACTTCTATATCAATTATATCCAACAAAAAAAAAAAAAAAAAAAAAAAAAAAAAAAAAAAAGGTGGGTATACTGGATTAAATCAAGTTTTAGATTTTAATTTTAAGTTTGATTTTGGTGCTATAGCTTTCCGGATGATGATATTTGCGATAAAGACGAATTAGTGAACTTTAATATGGGAGTGTTTGTTACGTATGCATGAGAATTTAAAGTGGTTCAGCGCGATCTGTTAATGTTATTTATAAGTAAAGGCCAAATTGGTTTAATGTTTGCAAATTTTTGATACAACAGCTCGTAGACTGGATAGTAAGGCCCAACACTACAGTGTAAGGATAAATTATATTGTATGTTTTTCAGCAGATAATTATTTAAATGAGGTGTTTTTGTAGTTACTAATTAGTACAGGTTAAACTGTAAGCACCTGTGAAGTTTGAGTCTATTTTATTTGTGTATCTATTATCGGCTTTGAGTACATCGACTTGCAAATACATATGTATATATATAAAAGTCATCATGAGGCTGAATCCAAATTAATAAAGCTTGATATTTGCTCTTAGATTATATAAATTCAGGCCATGCAGATCACATCACAGCCGCAGCAGCTAAAAAAATCGATACTCTGGTCTATTTTTATCACCGACTTTATAATATATTAATGATAGAGGCTATATACATGTATGTGATATTGACATTTCATTGTACTCGATTTATTAATAGAATATTAGTGATAATCAATTATTATAAATAGTATGCTCTTAAATTTGAAAAGCCTTGATTGCATTTTGCCACTAGACCAAAGTTCATAATAATAAACATATATAGATAGACAGTCCCAATGATCTAATGCCCAACGATAGTTTTTTTGATAAGCTTAGAGAGCCAAAATTGCGGGGCAAACTTAGAAATATAGCAAAACTTTAACCTGATAAAACTTCAGCCCTTTAGCTGTGATTGACAATATCAATTACTGTAAATTTAAAAATTCGTAATTAAGGTATAGATACAATTATAACAGATTAAACCTCAAACTTAACCCTCCAAGGTAAACCTTCAAATTGAATATTGAATGAGCCCAATTATACTAAGCAAATATATTAGCTGATAAATTATTCACAGAAGTTTAAATAACAGTACCACCACTAACTGATATCTGTGAAGCGAACAATCACTATGATACTGTAATATAAATATCTTCAAATCTTAAAGTCTATATGTCTGCAAGCTAGTAATAATTTTCGCTATGGCAACGCTCTATTGTAACTAATACCTAAAAAAGCTAAAAAGCAGAGAATCTATGATGCTTCTAAAATTAAGCGCGGCGTTTCGGTTTTAACAGACCCCATTAACGGTATTTAACGCGGTGATCAAAATTACAGGTGGTACACAGCCTTGCGATAAATCGCGGAGGCAGCACTCATCCTTAAAGGAAATAAAAAATCTGTAGGGGGTGCGCTGGTTATTATACCTAGATGCATGCAAACACGGTATTTTGCGTTGTCGATCATTCTATTCTCGGTATCGATCTTGGTTCTCTATAGGATATATATATGATGATGAAATCGATTCTATGGATAGATTTAATGGTATCTAAAGAATTATTGCTGTAAATACATCCAGGAGAACCCTATAGTAAATGAAGCTACTGGCTAGGGTATTTTACTGAAGTTGAAGAATTGGATATGATAACCCGTTGGTATAAGCATTTAGTAATTAACGAGCAACTATAGCATCAAATATTAAATGAAGTGGATTTTACTTTTCAACAAGTGACTTTTTTTCTCTATATTACCAAAGCTTATGGGTGGATTCTAATCAAATATTGATTAAATTGATGAAACTCTTAAAAGCAGCTAGAGCCCTTGAGCTTTTGACCTCCCTGAGGAGTTCTCACAACTGAATCCATGAATGAAGCGGCTGTTGCAACCTTGAGTTGGCCGGCGGCCGTTTGCTCATCTTAACTCCGTATAATGTATGCATGTTGATTTCCTAATTAAGTAACTTTCCTCCGAGACGGCTAAAAAGCCGCGCGCGTGCTGTCTAATACTTTTATAGGGTACACAATTGTATCATCCGGTGATGCTGTCGGATGAAGCCAGGTCAAAGCACTACCAACTAGCTATACAGTAGGCTCCTGATAATTCTTTATTAAAGGAGCCACATGTACCAGTATTCACAATAATTCAAACCTTTCTAATTACCTGGTTGCTACTCACAAAACTCGATCATCCGATGCGAATATCGTATTGTACCATACTTCTTTCATGAAGAACTCTTGCTTGGACCTCATTACTTAACTTTAATATTAAGCTCGACATACTTGGGGATCATACTATAACATAGATGTACTTGGAATAGATTGGATAATTGTAGAGCCGTTTTATTTAACTTTTTTAACGATCTTACTGTAAGTTCTCCTGAATTATTTATGATTCAATCTTTAGAAACTTAAGGGTGCAACTTACAAGAGATCGACAGCTTAATTAATTCTATAGATTTAATCATTAACGATAAACTTGCCTTGATCTGCAGTACCAATTAATTATGATTTTGTATCCTTGATTGATATATCATATTGGCATAGCTGAGCAACCATATATGTAATTGCTCGTCCCCCTTATGGTTTTACGAACCATGCATTTGAATACAGTATTTGAACTAGACCTGTTCTATTACGTTACGAAATTTTGATATCCATAAACAAACTATGATAAAAACTGACAGAATCCGATCCTTCACGGATATATACAACTCAAGAGCTATATTACGTTTAATCATTGCCAATCTCCAATGCATGCTAACACAATAAATCTGGTATACCAATGAAACCCAATTATGTTTCAAAGTCCCTAACCTAACCCTCCACAGTATAGAGTTGCACCATCCGATTAATTTTAAGATTCGTATAGTAAAAGTCATTACCAACGCACAACTTGTACTTGTACAATGTGTTGCACATGTCCTGTTATCGTTATTACATTATCTATAAGTGAGATCAGTATTAGGGTTAATAGATCGCTTTATCAAGTGTCTTAAGGTTTACCATAACTTTATCCCTTATTTTCACTTTTCACTTGGTAAAAAGGGTACCCAGATAGAAAATTTGAAATCCCCGATACGTAATCATTACAACGGCCCACGCTTGTTCAGTGATAATTATTATATCTTATCAAACAATAGTATCATACTCTGGCCAAAAACTTGAAGGATCACAAACAGCGAATTTTTTTTTGGGGATATAATGGAATATCAAATTAAGATAATACAATAAAACTTCCAATTTTAGCAGTTAAAAGTACTGATTAATCCCAAGTTGATCTATAGTTTTACGGATTGTACGACACACAGGGCTGTGCTAAGTATCCTTTTTTGAATAATTCTGGAGTACCAGCTTAAAGAAACATCGATCAGGTATCACCAGGATCAGTGATATCGTCTTATGAATTCCTGTGAACCTATAAACTGAACTACCAAGCTAAAAAGAAACTTACAAATGCTTGAAAGTCGGGGTTTGATCTCGCGGCAGGCATAAAAAAAAAAAAAAAAAAAAAGTTCCGCACATATGAAACTTTAACACACTATTAATTCAAAATGACGATATAAACTAAATTTCTATAAGGATACTTATAAAATTTCTTACCATTCAATCAATTGTGTATCAAAGTTTGTAATTTCCTATAAAATCAGACTAAACCTAAGCTATAAATATATTCAGAATATGCTACTTATACAGCTGTACCGAGTAAAACAGTTCTAAATGCTATTTTAGGCCATTTGGCCGGTCGTTGTGCACCAATTTGAATTATTTTATTGCTTGAAAAACCCTATAGTAATAAACTGTATCAACGCTGCAAAACTTTGCCGCAATAATACCAAGACCTATTGTATCAAAAAACTTAAAGACTTTATTATTGGTACCTGTACAAAAGTTATGTTACCCATTGACCTCCATAATTTTCATAAACTTATAACAATAGCATATGAGCATCCATACATGCAAAACGCAATCTGCTCACAAAAAAAACCTTCACTCCGGCGCTCCGAATTTTAAAATCTTTAATTACAAAAAATTAAGCTTGGTACTTTCAAGACAATAAATTAACCTTATTCTTTAAAACTTTCAGGGACAGCTATTTTTGTCATGGATCAATTAATTGAGATCAATCTTATTGAAATATAATCTGGATGTTGATTGCAGAATTCTAACGTTATTTCCGTCAAGAGAATCAGATTGGACACTTAAATTAATGAATTTTATGAATTGATCTCGTAGTTCTATAGTCTTAGAATAATATCGCCGTGCGTTGATGTTTTAAGTCTATACTATACTCGATATGAACGAAAATTACATACTTGAACATATTATGATCGTTAGCAAAAGCCAATCAGATAACTATTTCATTCCATACCAGCTCAATTTTTAAGTAAAACAGTGAGCAAATTAGGAGAAGATTTTCACATTACAGTGGTATAACGCTGCAAATGTCGAGAACTGGGGATCGGCTTAAGCTAGCAAGTTCAAATTTATGTCCGGGAAAGTTCTGGTATTCTTAAATCCGATGCACTCTTAGAGAATTTTCACAGCAAATGAATCATCCATTGAGGGATTCCGGGATACTACAGTACTGTAATATATATATTAATTATAAGCTATAGAGAAATCCAGCTTCTGGATATATTATAATGTGACTTACGTACCCTGTATGCACTCACAGTAAGCCTGCAGCCATGGGTGATTTCGGCGTTTTTTTGTAACTTAAAAGTGTTTTGTACAGATGTAATTCATATATAGGGGCAGGTGGCTGGAAATTTTCTGATTAGTGATGATTACAAATTGCAGTATCGGTGATTGTGCAGTCGCATTGGGTAAATCAACACTGCTGTTAACCCTATAGTATACACTCCAGGTATACTATGGATAATGATTCGACTTGTTAATAAAAGAATAGCCAAGACAGTTAGTGGATATTTTACTATTCATACGTATATCAATCCAACCAGACAACATTAAGAATTGGTAAGTACTACTCTATATTATAATTTATCTATGTATTCATAAATCTAACAGTCAAGATCACCGTATGATATTGATTAAATATATCGGTTGAGAGCCTAGACTCTGTATCCATGATATCTTATCGTTCACCTCGTTAGTTAATTTTCCTTCATCCAGTATATATGATCAATACTTTTTGGATTAAGTGCATATAAACTGGAATACCCCAACTCTTTTCTAATTCCAATCTAATGTAGTTAACATTTTTCATTCTACGCATACAAAAGCTTGCCTAATATTCAACTATTTTAGTAGTTTTCACTATCCGGCTAACAAACAATGATCCGACAGCCGTGCTATCACTAATCTCAGGATTATTGCACCCTGAAGATGTCTACTTCAAGCGAATGTTATTTGAGCATCTGTCCCCCGGATGCCCCGGATCGAAGAAACCTTAAATTCTTGATGCACTTGGTAACATACATGTATATGAACCCCGCGGTATCCGATGTATACGCATCTAATTTTTTGGCCATGGCAGAATGGCTGGACGACATTGTGGTTATTAACCAATAACAGTGCTGTTATAAAATGATTTGAAGCTACGAAAGTATCGCTGATTAGCAAATATTAGTCTCGGTTTATAACATGGTACTTGAATAGATGTTACATGCTATAGCATGTTATAGCATGGTCATATTGTGGGCCAACCTCTTGGGATATTCTTAAGTAAGAAAAAATCGGACTTAAGAAAGCTTACAAAAGACTTTTACAATGAGGGGAAGGAGATGGAGTTTAAGGAATTACAGATGAAACTGTAAACGGAGAAATTATTCCTGCAAGAAGCTGCAAGAAGGACATGAAAAGCTTTCTCCGGCCTTGAACATTGAACAGATTTTTCGTTACAACCAAAATATCTGAATTTTACTATCATAACTGCAGCTGCATATGCTACTACAGTAAAGCTTTAATGACAATAAAATAGTATAGAAAGCTCGTCAACATTTGAGACTCAAAATATCGGTTATAAAGCCGTGCAAACCATACCAGCCACTTTCTAAACAAATACCATAAGTAGGAAATACCGGATATGTATACCCATAGTTTTTCAATTTTTGAGTTCTAAAATGAAGGCTTAGCATCGGTTTTTTAGCTTATGACTGTAATCTTGTTCCCATTGGCTATATGCTCTGCAATATGTTCCAAAATAGATACCATCATCATCATTCGGTTTAAATTAATTGTTCTGGACCTTCAACCTTTTCAATTCTGCGTGGTGCTTAAAAGAAAAATGTCGGTTATAAATTTCATCCATAATGACGAAGTTTGAATCATGAAAATTTTCGATCCGAGACAGTTTTTAATGGCCAGGCTGATTGGATTAATTGTGTACCTATAGTAAGAATTTGAGAAAACGCGCCTTTGAAACCTTGAGAGTTTTCGTAGACCTCGACTCATTATCATACACATCAAGACTTCAGTCCTGGTCTACCAAAACGATACATGGTCAGTAGTCTAGTGTGGGAATGCGGCTGGTTCATTAACTTATCCCATCCTTGGACATGATCCATGCACTGTGACAGAATTTATCCGTGTCCATTTTTGTCATCCAAACATCATCAATCGATATTAGAACTTTGTTATAGGACTTGACTACATTCGATAAAGCCATATAAAAAATATATAGTTTGGGATTGCTCGTTTGGAGTTTAATATTAGGATGTAAAGTGGTCTTAAGTAATAGACGCAAAGCTACAGTTTTGTGTAATTCTCAAACTACACTTAACAATATATTATATATTTATAATGATCTTACTTGAATATCGCTTCGTCAACTATGCTTCAATAATGGCGGCAGTATATGACCTTTACAAGTATAGATAAATTATCACCTAATTGTCCGTAATAATTGTAACAATAAATAACAAACGAGTTGGAAAAAAAAAAAAAAAATTCACACATAGTTAATTTATTATTAGACTAACCTAGATCAAACATGAAGATGCATCTGGTAAATCCTAAGACTTAATTACATGTATATTTAACCTAAAAAACTATGCTACCATCGAATGACCTCACCATCAATTCACACGTTATGAAACTTGTTTCAACCTATAGCTATAGCATTCCAGCTATAGTTCAAAAACTGTATATAATAGTTTAAAAATTGAGCCCCAATGGTTTTCATCTTTCTTATCGGTATACTTGATTATAATTATGTATACTCTTTAAACACCAATCTCACGTTAAATGTAACAAACGCGTATTATTAATGTTACGTCTAATATCCTTTACAATATTTTATTCACCGTCTGCATGCAGAGCCACAATTAATAAGGTAGATATTTGACCTTGACTCAATAAATAAGGTTCAATTACTGACTTAGACAGATGGCAGTCTATATATATATATATATATATCCTATAGTGTATCGGACACTACGTATACATATGGAATACTTGAGTGGATACCGGTTCCAGTGATGATATTACATCTTAGGCTTTCATCACCAATATCCGTCGCAAATCGCGGGTGGAGCCGCAGCTAAAAATTAATGGAATAAAACTCACGTCACGTACGTAAGATATACCCTTAGGTTTTGAGTAAACAAGGCCATAATGATTAGACTATGAGTTGTTGAATGATTAATATGGCTAAGCTAGTACCCCAAAGGTGAGAGAAACTGGCTCTCAATCGGACTAGGTGCTAAAAAAGTCATTAACACATTTTAGTTATAATAGCTCTATATCATGATATAAAAGAACGCTGGGCTAATTGCAACATGCACTAAGTTCTTGGATGTAGAAGTCTCGTATTACAATTCAATCATGATTATGGAACTACCATGGACTACCATAATAAGTGTTATAACCAACAGCTTATAAAAAGACTTCTGAAGCATTAAAGCAAGTTTAAAAATTACCAGATAAAAATCATTTCTGAGAAGAATTAAAAGCTTAACTGTAACTATAGTATACATGTATGCGTAAAGCCGTACTGCCAAGAAAACGCAGCCGTTACAAGTTATTATTTAAACGTTTGTTTGTATTCATCCAAGTCACTACCAAGTATTGAACATTATCAAAGGGATGGCTGTTTATTTAAAATTAGCATATTTTTAGTAAGCCTGATTTTGAGCATTTACATGCATCCATAAATTAATAAATTGTGGGGTTCAAACAATAAATTGAATACATGATACCATGATAACAGAACCAATACGTTGTAGATTGAGATTCTTGGTGGATAATAGCGATAAACCAGCTACCTATAGCCTTGCCTGGTCATTAACCTAGGATGGTTATGATGCAAGAATGGCGCTTTTGTGGAGTACCAGTATCATATGGATACAGGTTTAACAGCTTGGATTGGCGTCAATTGCCTGTAATAATCGATGTCCAAATAAAATAGTCTGAAGATAATAATCTACTGTTGATACTTGGTGGAGATAATTTGCAATGTGGGGGTCAATTGGTCTCAGGAATGAAAGGGTCTGTGGCAAGGAAGTGGATAAAATACGCATGATGGTAGTTTGAAAACCAAGGAGTTTGCAATGATAATTTACCGGTTGTAGATATGATATGTATATGAGATAGAAAAACCTCATTAATATCGTACTCTAAGCAAATTTAGATATATAATCAGAAAAAACTTGCCTTGGACATATATACACTATTTGTAGTTTGACAACCAACAAATGCATGATACTACTTATAAGTTGTATATCGAGGCTATAACATATCAATTACAAAGGGAAAAAAACATCAAGCTAAAAACGCTTGTATACTTGTACATATTTTTTTCGGTGATAACAGTTGTACAGTTTACAGAATCTATTGGCTTGTGCCTGCTTTTAATTATTGGACTTTACTAGAGGTGACTACTAAGCATATATAATATATGGATAGAAATTTTCAACTTTCAATTGGATTGATAGCCACTGATCAATACTAATTGTCGTTTGTAAGCTTCAAAGTGCTTTATTCCCTTCTTTAATCATAGCAGCCTAGTTTCATCCAATTATAAAGGCTAGCTAGAAAGGTAAAATACACCGTAGGCATTTGAATGAGTGAAATTGGCCAACCACAGAATCTAGACATAGCCAATATAGTTATTCTTTGAATATCATCCGACTTCTATATCAAGCGTAACTTCAAGGTTATTAGCAACGCCCATTCTCAAGTGTTTCAATTGATAACGTTGTACCTCTTTATATCATGCGGCCTGAGAAATTTTCAAACAAAATATGCAATTCTTAACTCACTATTGGAGTTTATTTATTTATTTTGTTACTTTTTGTATCTCTAGATTATTTTGCTATCGTAACTTGATTAACAGGCAAATTTGGTGAAATAAATATAAGATTGAGCAGTAGTTTGAATGCCCACGGCTGATAGTATTGTGATTCCTGGGGGTCGGTAATTTAACGGCCTTTTTCCTAAAACTGTTCATCATCACATATGTCAAACAGAATCATGCAACTTAGATAATAACTCCAGCAATACATACCATATCGTATCATGAGTTATTTACAATTTTTTTTTTTTTTTCAGAGAATCATATACAATACAATGAAGTAATTAATTCACAAAATTTTGCTTACATAAAAACAATTCTATAAACTGGGCATTTATATTATGATGAAAAAGTTGTGAAAAAAAATAGATTAATAAAAAAAAGTTGGTAAAAGGCTAAAGCGAAGACGAATTTAATGATAATTATAATGACAATAAAAAAATAAAAGAATGTGAGTGAGTGAGTGGATGGTTCGTGATTATGTGCTGCTTGTATAATACTTTATAATGGAATAATGTTAATAATAATAATAATAATAAAGGTATGAAATATTCTTCTAAAAGAACTAACAAGCACAGGTTGAAGTATCATTATCCATGTTAATATCAATTGCTTCTGAATATTCTTGATTATAAGAATGTGCTTCTTCTTGTTGCATAGCGTTCCGAGCAATAACTTCAAAAGCTTGTTCAACACCAGTAGCTTCTTTTGCAGAAGTTTCATAATAAGGTAAATTACCTTTTGATGCACAAAATGCTTGAGCTTTTTTAGCACTAACAGCTCTCTTTGAATCTTCAACATCTATTTTGTTACCAATAACCACAAATGGGAAACTATCAGGATCTGAAGGATTTGCTTGAACTAAAAATTCATCTCTCCAACTATCTAATGCTTCAAAAGATTTGGAATTATTAACATCATACATCAAAACACAACAATCTGCTCCTCTATAAAATGCAACACCTAATGATTGAAATCTTTCTTGACCTGCTGTATCCCATATCTGCATTACTACTCTTCTTTCATCGATATGTAATTCTTTTGTTAAAAAGTCGGCTCCAATAGTTGCTTTATATTGAGTTGAAAACTTTTTGTTAACATACTGTTGCCTATATATTTGTTAGCTTATATTCTTGTATATGACCTTTTGATGAACATACATGATTGATGTTTTACCAACACCAGAGTCACCTAAAATGACAACCTTTAGCATACTCTTTTTTCTATGAGCTTGTGACATTATGAATTTTGGTGTAGTAGGATTATGATATTACTTTATTAGTTTGAGGATGGTATTATCAAAACTGAGGATAATATTTGTATGAATGATACGATTTGAGTCCTTGAAAATATATTTTGGGGGGCTAAAATAGTTTATACTAGTACACACAAAAAAAAAAGGTGTGAGAATTAACAGAGCAAAAAAAAAAAAAAAAGGCTGGAGCAAGAATTAACTGTTCAAGATCACAAAAACATATTTGGGAGGTTTATTGGGGTTTTAAGCTTGTGGTTGTAGTTGGGGGGCAAGCGTTAAGCATCTCAAATAACAAAAAGCCCTGCCATGGCCTGTGCTTTGTTTTCACTTAAGCTGTTGTAAATTAAGCCGGAAAGAAAAGATCGGAGCCATTTTACTGTTGTTTGTTTCCCCAGTTTTTCTATATCTGGTGGCACTTTAGCACTATAAACACCACGTTCTTATTAGTCGATGAACTCGTCACATTGGTCATGATCAATCATGGATTTAATAAATTCTTGTTGAAGAAATTCTCAACATTTTGAATTATTTGGATTTTCGGTATTATTCTTGTGGCTTTTACACATGATGGTTATAACCTTGTGTGGCTAGTGTGGCCAAGGTTCATTATAAGAATCATTAGCCTGGGGTTGATTTAGATTAACTTGAGGGAACACTTTACATAAATTTAATCGATGATAGATAAGTGTAGTGGGTTCTGTTATCAACGTCTTATGCTATTAGGAGATGTATGGTCTATTAATCTTAATTAGTTGGTCAACTCGTAATAATATTAAAGTATAACCTGAGACTTTATTGTGGCGTTTAGGTATGATCTGTGCGGCTTAAAAGACTGTTTTTACCTAAATTTTAAATCGCATCCATCTCATATACATTCCACTGTTGTAAAAGATTGCATTGATATGATAATTTCTTTGTTTGTATGGCACGCAGACAATTCCACATTATAATAGAATGATCGACTGACAAAACAGACAGATACTTAGATTTATGGTATTAATCATAGTAATCATAGTATTTATATATTCTGTCTTTATATATATCTATCAGTCATAAATTTATAGTCAGCTTTCAATTGGAGTGTTAATTAAGCTTGGAAATAAGGTTTGAAATATCTCCTATGATTTTTTCTTTTTTTATATCTTCTTTATTAATATTTATTCAAATACATTGCTAAATATCTATAGAAGTAGCTCAATTTCTGCATTTATATCTACTTGAAGTTTAGTATTATTGCATTACGGCCCAAAGACAAACACATCAATATACAAATTAAATAGGGTTATTAATTTATTGCAATTATTGAACGTTCAACTATAGCTTGCATGACTGTACTAATAAGTTACTAGACACAAGCAGTCATTGAGAATGAATATTACAAACCCTAATGGCTCTACTAACCCCCTATATATAATCATACGGTTCAAATTTATGCTCACTATAATTTTTTCTTATTTATGTACATGAAAACTTGAGGGTTGCAATGGGCTATTGATATCTTACCTTGTGGAATTATAATATTAGATTCGCGACCTACCGTCACGATTTTTCCTCCATGATGATGTACAGAGCCAGTCGCGGCGCGGCAGGAAAAATTTAATCATCAAAAAAATTACAATAATATTTTCCAAACCATTATTTACTACCCCACGCAAAGCCGTCAAGAAGCAACATCATCTCATGTCAATATTATATAGACCATATAGAATAGAAATTAGGACATTATGATTCTCCACTTTGACATGAATGCATTTTATTGTGCGGTAGAAGAACAACTCGACCCTTCATTGAAAGAAATCCCATTTATTGTGGCTCAAAAAAACTGTGTTGCGACATTAAATTACCCTGCAAGAGCATTAGGGTTGAAGAAATTACTAACCGTTTCAAAAGTTAAAGAACTATTCCCAGATATTAAAATAGTTAATGGTGAATCTTTGGCAAAATATCGAAAGGCAGGTAAAAATATGGTGAAATTCGTTAAAGGCATATTACCTGATTGTGCAATTGAAAGATTAGGATTAGAAGAAATGTGGATAGATTTAACAGAATTAACAAGATATAATTTACAAGTCTTACATAGTACAGGTATTATGTCAGTATTACAAGAACAGTTATCTTCTACTCAGGGCAATGATTTATTAGCAGAAGAGAATGAAAGTATGGTTGGTGTTAATTTATTCTTAGAAGCAGATGATGAGAGTTCACCATTATTTGTTGAAGAATTTACATATAATTTACCTGGCTTGTTGTACCCATCAGAAGAAGATCCTTCATTAGCAAATTTTTTGTTAAATTATTATGAAGAAGGTGAAGATGATGGGTATATGCAACTATACATTGCAAGCTTTATAGCACAATTTATACAAAGTCAAATTAAAGAAAATTTTGGATATTCATGCTCAGTTGGGGTTGCAACTAATAAAATATTGGCTAAAATGATTGGTAACTATAAAAAACCCAATGGATTAACTACAATATTACCACATTTTGCTCAACAATATTTAGATCCTTTACCAATAAAAAATATTCCATATTGTGGTAGGAAAACAATCGAAAAAATTAAGCAAGAATTAATGTTGGATGATAGTGAAGATTGTCCAAATGTTGAAACTGTAAGAACAAGATTCTCAAAACAAGAATTGGACTCAATTATGCCAACCTTATATGATTTATTACATGGTCAAGATACCACTCCAGTTCGAGAAACTCCTTTAATACCATCACAAATATCAATTGAAGACTCTTATTGGCACAATCAATGTGCTCAACCGGAGAATGCAAAATCAAAAATTAAACTATTAACTCAATCTTTGATTTCACAAGTTATAGAAGATCTAATAGATAGTGAACAAGCTGAATGGGTAGGGAAACCAGCCACAATGAGATTGATGGTTAGGTTACCAAAGATGGATAATATCAAAAGAAAGGCGAAACAATCGCCTATACCCAACTATTTTTTCAACCTAAGCAAATTAACGATGGATGAAGATAAAGAAGCAAGAGAGAAATTCGTTATTGATAGACTAGTTGAAGATTTTTTCAAGATGATGCTAGGGTTAGTTAAGGATACTAAACATGGTACAGATGTAGAGCTGATTAATGTTGCAGTAACTGGTGTAAAGCCAATATAATTTATTCATCCTGCCTCAAATCATAACTATATATAAGCGTGTTCCTTTATTTTGGGTTGATAGATGCTTTAGTACCGATAACTTGGGTTCTAATGTCTCTGATTTTCTAACGTTCAAATTATCTCGACATGTATCTTAAATGATATGGATGTGGACTATTTTATCAATATTCTTGGATCAAATGAACCCCTTTGATGGTTTGAATACATACCAATTTCAATTAATGGTTAAAACCAAACTGTGTGCTAAAAAGCATGCAAACTCACGCTAGTTAAATTAATGTTAAAGTAAATAAAATGACTTCTTATGTATAGTTTGCAAAAAAATTTAGTATTTTTGATCAATATTTTCAAGAAAAACAAGAAAACAAATGAAAACCATCTGAAAACAAAAATTATACGGCGTAGGGGAATCGAACCCCTCTCGCAGGCAAGCTTTTGCTAACACCTTTTTAAGGTGTGGAACTGGAAAGCCCGAATCATAGCCACTAGACCAACGCCGTTTTGTGAACTCGCCGGCCCTGAAAATTTGTTTATCGATGATAAGCAAAAATTTTTTAAAAAATTCGCATTTTTTAGCTAATTTTACCTTTATAAATGGGTTAGATCCAATAAAATGATTATATTATTAAAGGAAAATAGTCTAAAATGTTTTTTATAAACTTAAAATGTAAATGCTGGGGTTGTTTTAAAAGTTTTCGCTGGTAAATTTTATAAAAGGTTGACTGAAAACTAGCTAATCTGTCATTGAATTTTTGATTATTAATATTTTAAGTATTAACTGATTTTTTAGTATATGTATTTAAGTAAACATTAATAAAGAAGAGATGAAAAAAAAAAAAAGTAGATAAAAATACTTAGTTGCTTGGACGAGACTAGCTCTACAAGATGATAATAAAAGAGAAGCTGAACAAGTAATAGAAATTATAAACAAATTATCAGAATTTCAAGGTGGTATTACAACAGCTCTCTTAGCTCGGCACTTATTCTCAGCTTACCTGGTACCAGCTTGTACAATTGTACATACCAATTATAAATATGGGAGCAAAATTTAGCAAAAAACAGCTACGTTACTATAACATGCAAAGGAAAAGATTAATTACCTAAAGTACAAAATGCTGTATTAAGAAGAATTCAAAGCGTACCATTTTCTTAACAATCACAATTATAAGCTAGTCGGTACAAAATTGGATTGTCCAGTATAATACCTGTAATAATCCAAATAATATAGCAAGTGGAGAAAATGGATCATTGGTTCAAAGCGCTGTTTTGGACAGTCATGTTAATTGACTACCCAACACCATATATAGTTAATTAATCTTTATTTATTATAAATTGTTACATATTACTGCAATTAATAATTACTATCTGAAGCATTTTCAAATAATACTGTAATTTATTCAGGTTTTGAAAAATCTAATTGGTTTATAAACTTGTTCTAGTCCAAATATTGTTACTAGGCCCATGCTATATTAAATGCAACAAACTATATAATTCCTAGTGGCTAAAAGTAAACTTGACTAACTTTTACAGCATGCATTTATAATAAGTTGATCCAAAATTTGGCTCTATAGTGCTCAACCTGTATCAAAACTGATCTGATCTTAACTAATAGGCGGTATAACCTGTCAGAAAATAATGTATTAATTAAAAATAGATCTTTCACGAAAAACATGCATATAGTCTCAACTTTGTTTGCTTTTAAAGTTAAAATTGCACTCATACATATGCATTCTATGAGTTCCCAGCCGGATTTATTGAGTTCAAATAAATCAACTCTATTGGTGCGTGAAAACCAGAATACCGCTCATAAATATTATAATTGATGTACAAAGATTGTGCCGCTTCATAATAAATCATTTTATCAACTAGTTGGTTAGTTAGATTTTAGAACAAGGCTTGAAAAAGATTGGACAATTCACATTTCTAAGATGTACTAAGCAATGTTTTCTTGTATAATTAGTTGAAACTTATTAATGGTTATCGAGATCAACTTGCCCTAATAAATCTAAAGGTGGAATCGGGCATTTTGAAATGTGTCTGATGCTCTTCTTAACTCAGTTCAATGATCCCAAAAAAGTTGATTTGAGTTTATCTCGCGTAACTAGAACGCGTTAGTTACGAGTCCCATACGAGTTAATCCTGTTAAAGTGACTTAAAAACCAATAATAAAAAAAAACAAACCATATCTAGAAAAACCACCCTGGTGATGTGATTACCTTTATTAGTAATTATTTAATATAGATAGATAACGTATCATATCAATTTGGTAACACCATTTAGACCCTAATCTAGTGGTAAAAACGATCAGAATCTCAAATTTCTAAGATGGGATTTGAAACAGTTCAGCCGTGCGAATTTTTCTTTTTCACCCAATCAACCACAACCGGGTAACTACAGTAGCGCCGAGATCTCGCTGGCTACATCATAACTTGAACATTTTCACTTCCACAACCCATAATTATTTATTGTTTTTTTTTTTGTCTATTAAAATTTTCAACACCGCTACAACAAAAAAAAAAAAAATAAAAATAAAAAAGAATCAATCAATCGAATAGAAGATGAGTGATTATCAGGGACAAAAGAGAAGAAGAGAAGATGATTATCAAGGTGGACCAAACCGTCGACCTCGAATGACCAATTTACAACAGTCATTGCTACGATTAAGAAGAGAAATCGTTGAGATTGGTGAACCATCAAGATTTATTGTAAGTCAAATGATGCATCATTTAGGCCAAGGATTGGGAAGTATTGATACGGAAGAAGTAAGAACTGGCGTTATGGGGACAATTAATGCCGTCATTATTGAACAACCACATAAGATGTCATTATTATCAGGAGCTATACAAATCGCTAATTTTGATAGTCCGATTATCGCACAAATGGTGATTGAAATGGTTCATTCAAAATTAGATGAATGCTTTGAAAAAGGTGAATATTCACATGTTAAGCTGTATATTAGATTTTTAAGTTGTTTAAATCCTATTATCAATGGAGATTCAGTCTATAAATTATTATCAACAATTATGGATAGAGCTATTGATTTACAAAAATCAACTGGTGAAAGAAGTGGAGCAGCAGAAGAATTATGGGTTGGTGTTATGTTAGCATTACCATTTTTTATCAAATCTGGTGAAACCGATGGAATTGTTAATAAAGAATTGAGAGAATTTGCAGATCAAATTATGGAACAACAACGAGAATTCGAATTTTTGGCATCAAAAGATCAATTAAAATGTTTATGTCCTTTCAGTGAAGATAGTGAAGAAAAACCATACGAACCAAAACAATTTATTGAAATGGTTAGATTGGGGGTTGCAAAATTACAAACTGACGAAGAATGGAGTGTATCAAAATTATTAGATGTTGATGCAATGGTTAGAAGTTTCCCTAATGCAAATGAAAGAATTCTAGAACAAAAGTTACATGAATTACCTCAAGTTAATATTCCACAAGATTTAATTAATAAGCCAACAAAATATTTCAAATTTCCAAGATTGTTTTTCCAAGCATATTTACCAACAGTATTTGAAACTGTTCCCTTACCAGGGACTTTCGAAGCAGTAATTTTGAGAGATAATGCAACTGATATTATTGATAGTATGGATTTTAATAGAAAAGAAGTTGCAAGACAATTGATTACACTAGATTTGTTTTTTGCACCACCAACTTTTGCAAAACCAGGTATTTCATTTGATAGATTAGAAACTATTGAACAAGGGAAAAGTACCTGGAAAGTTGAAGATGTTGCATTAGAAGCAGTATTAGATCATATTTTTTCATTACCTTATACAATTCATAAACCAGTTTATTATGATTCCATTTTAATTGAAGCATGTATTATGGCACCACAAGCAATTGCACCAGTTTTTGGTAGAGCTATCAGATTTTTATATTCAAATTTAGAAGTTTTGGATGTTGAATTGTTTCATAGTTATTTAGAATGGTTTTCACATCATTTAAGTAATTTTGGTTTTACATGGAAATGGACAGAATGGATTGATGATATTGATAAAAACGAACTGAATCCAAAGAAAGTATTTATTAAAGAATTAATTTTAAAAGAAGTTCGATTATGTTATGCTGAAAGAGTTCGAGAAACTTTACCTCAAGAATTCTTAAAATTTATTCCTCATATTAATGAAACTGTTTGTTTAAAATATATTGATGATGAAGAAGATGAAGAAGAACAAAATCAACAACAACAACAACAACAACAAGATGATACTAAGATGGTTGAAGAAAAACCTTATAGAGATATTGTTAATAAATTGATGGATAAATTAAGAGAAGAAGACTTGGAAAGTGAGGAAGGTCAAAAAGTGTTGAATGATGTTGTTAAAGAATTAAAAGATCAAGCTACCAATTCTAATGTTGGTGGTAATGCTGATTCAATCGATAATACCGTCAATGATATTATGGTACAAACTGTTTGTTATTTAGGTAGTAGATCATTATCTCATGCTGATACTTGGGTTGGTAAATGCGCTCCTTTATTAACTAAAGTTATCAATGCATCAGATGATGATGAAGAATCAAAGGAAACTAATGGTGCTAAAATTAGTGAATCTCGTCAAGTTGAAGTTATTAAATCTGTTTTAGATTTTTGGCATGAACAAGTGTATGTTGGTTTAACCGTTTTAAATTATTTTATTCAAAATGAATTAATTACTTCATGGAAATTAATTGAATATATTTTAAATAATCAATCTTTAATGATTTCTAATCATGGTTGGAATTGTTTAACTCGATTAATTGAATCAAGAAATATTAAAGATGAAAATGCAAAACAAGACTTGGTTATTAAATTAATTACTAAATTGAATGATGATAAGAATAAATGTGATAAAGAAACAGATGAATGGTTAATTTGGTGGTATAACGGACTATTGAAAAGTTTTTCAAGAAGATATTATACTTATCTAGATAAAATGGATGGTGAAGTTCCATCACAGGTGGCTCTTGCAAAGAGTTTACCAAAATAAATTCTCTTTAATTTCATGTAAGTTTTATAATAATGTAATTTCTAATGGTTTTTTTTTTTTGTTTTTTGTTTTTTGTACTAATTTCAAACCTCCCAATTTCTTCTCTATAAATGCGGTAACTTGATCGAAAGCATGAAAAGAAAAAAAAAAAATTGTGGCGGCGCACGCATCCACCAAATTCTCTTAAATTTTCACAAAAATCTCGCTTAAAAATTTCAACACAACCACTAGACAAGTCAAAGCCATTTACAAAATAAAAATGAAATTAGTCTTATCAGAAGAAACCAAGGAACGTTTAGCCAAAGTTTTAGAAATCGGCCAAGCCACTGCTCACTACGGTTGGATCCCACTTATTGTCTATTTGGGTTGGACTCGAAGTGTTCCAAGACCAAGTTTATTCAAAATTTTAACTCCATTACCAACCGCCTAAACTATTTATTCAAAAAAAAAAAAGAAGAAAGATGATAATGAGAAGGTTATGATTTAGAGAAAACAACTGTGTGATTTATATTTTTGTACATATTATTAATGAATGCTTTTTATTGTATTATTACACAAAAGTGCTATTGAAAGATTAGTTTAGATTTTTCGTAAACTATAAAAGTTACACAAGTTGCCGGTACAACTCTTGTTAGATTCATCCCTAAACCTTTATAAAATCCAAATACACCTTCATTAGTCCAGACAGATTTTATAACATCTTTTGGTGATATATGAGTCTTTGATACTTGACACCTTGATCTAACAACTTGATAAGGATACATTGATATAGCTGCAATAATCTTACTTGTTGCACTTATACTTAAAAATTGCCATGTTTTTAAATTTTTTTTCTCTATATCAGAATAAGAACAAACTAAATCTTTCATTCTTTCATATAATGCAAATTGTATTGAAGCTTGAAAAACACCAAATAACCCAGGTAAAAATCCTCTCCAAAATCCAGATATACCATCAGTTTTTAAAATCATTGATGCACCTTGATACATTGATGTATAAGCACCTTTCGTTGATCTACTTGTACTTAGCATTCTAGTCTTTAGAACCCAAATAGGATTAGTTAGCGCACTTGTTATTGTACCTGAAGTCATTGCACAGGCTAAATATTTTGATGTATCACTTTTATCAACATATTTATCAACTAAAGTTCTATACATCATAAAATACAATCCCCATGATAACGTATTACCTAATAAGTTTGGTCCAATACCTCTATATAACTCTAGATAACCATTTGATCCTTTTAATGCTTGCTTTATAATTGATATTGATGGGTGTTCTTTAAGTGATAAGTTTTTTGTTTGTACTTGTAATCTGATTTTAATTAAGTCTAAAGGATGCATTAATAGTGTCGTAACACCACCGGCCGTTAGACCTGATGCAAATTCTTGTGTTGTGTTTGTCATATTATTATTGTTATTTCGATCTCTATCCTATTGAACTATGCATACTAATTGAATTATTGTGTTAGTTTTTTTCGATAGTTTATGATTAATTGAATTGAAGAATCATAACCCCGGAAATTCTGCGGAAAAAAAAAAAAACCTGCTGGAAAGATAGATTCAGGTGATTATTTTGGTGCGGCGTTACTCAAGTAGAAGTATACTTTCTTTACTCAGGCTAAATTTTAAGCTGACTAAGCCTAGGGTGTAGTTTTTAAGTACTTACATATCCTATGCAGCGTAAAAAAAATATTGGTCTACAGCCGCATATTCGAATCTGAATAATAATTACATATCATCTGTGATCGATGTATTTTGATGATAGACCTATTAATCTTTTGATATCAATACGATGGATGGTTTATATTATCAAATTAATGAAAAGTTTGGAATAAAACTTAATATTTATAACAATTGAAAGATATGCTTATATTTAGAAACATTCAACTAACCATCAATCACCTTTTGTACTAGTATTAACAAAACAAACATGTTTCAATCCTTCACCTGGAGAGTCCTCAAACTTTTCTCCGCAAATTTCACACCTCGTCTTATTGAACAAACTTATTCCCATATCATCACGCGTTGTTGTTTCTTTTGAATTCAAGCTCCATAAATCCAAAGATTTGAGTGAGTCTATCAATGATGGTGATAATGATGATGACGACGACTTATACCACGAATTAGAAGGTGGTGACTGCGATGGCGCTTTTTTTGTTACCCTATTTTTGTGAATTAATTTTTTTTGAAATTTGTTTATTGAACCTGCTACATTCTCATACACTTCATCATTAGCGATTATACTTTTAGTATATGATCCTATCCTCAATACTCTATCCACTTTTCTATCATCATATTCCAGTAGTTCATTTCTAGGTTTTTGTTTGGCCTTTGATGTACAAGTGTTGTTTATTTTGGTGGAATTTGATGGTGATAAAGAAGAATCTTCCAGGTTGTTGTCTGACGTAAGCAAAACAAATGGTGCTACTTCTTCTATTGATTCTTTGCGCATATGTTTTTTCTAGACTACCCTAGTTTGTGTGTATTTTAATATAGAAGAAATGTATAATGTAGATACTTGCTTCAGAGTATTATAAAGAAATGGTAGAAAGAAGATGCTATACAATTTTCAAACAGGCTGGATATTATAGTTACAATGGGGATGGCGGAAAATTAGGGGATACTTAAGTACATGCAATGCTGGAAATACTTTTATGTCTGCAAGTTGAGCAGATTTAAATTATAGCACAGTGTCTGAGTAACAGCCAATTATTCAATTGTGTGGTTGGCTTTTTATTCAAACTCTAGCTCGCATGCAGCAGAAATTATACTTATAGACTCAAGCTTGTAACGAAGTTAATAAATTAAGCAGAATAGACAATCAAAGTAATCTATCGAGCAGAAAAATTGAACTTTTTTGGAGAAGTCTGCATGCAGAAATGGACATCCTTTTTTAATTTATAATTATTTGTGGGCGTAGTCGTTTGAGACTTCTCCCTAATAGTGTGATGAAAGTGAAACCTTTTTATAGAATTCTGATATATAGTGGAGTAAAAAAACATCAAACTTTAAAAGTCTTTTAAAGTTTAAATTCTCTATGGTATCAATGAAGAATGGAGGTAAGGTGATTTTTTCTTGGAAAAAACATCAAATACTTGCTATAGCAATATATAGCTATAGTTATAAAGGGATAAATCTGGCTAAGTTGACAACAAAAATTCTACCCTAATCTTTAAATTTGTAATAACAGTAAAGTGGCATAATACTTTAAAGGAAAGCACAGATTGGAGTTCACTGAGGTTTCGATCGAAGCTTATGTATCACAACGATTGTATCAACTTAAAATCTGGGGAAATATGAACCATTTACCAAAATTAATACTAAACCTCATCTAGATCTTGTGGCATGGCCGAACTATAGTATTTTAAATTAAAGATTTAATAAAGTCTACAAAGTCTAAAATTAATTGAGAAAAAAATCAAGTCCATTTACTACATTAACATTGATAAATAATAACAATCTATATTTACAATCCAGCATTTGAACTATTGCAAATTCATAAACCCAGCTGGAAGCTTATCGGCTGTCATTTTTGGATGCCATTCGATGTTTTGTCATATGTGAATCAAAGTCGTGAATCAAAGTCCTTTTTATAATAGACTTCTGAACAAACTGAGCATGGCCATTTAGCACTACTAACATGTAGATTTAGAAGATTTAGTGACTTTCGACTTACTAGTATTAGCAACTGGGGATACTCGCTGAATTGGTGCACGAAGAATTGGAGCTTGCGGGTTAGACGATTTCTGTTTTGGGACTGGTGTGGTAGTAACTTCAGTTTCAGCGTAACTTGGAGTTGGTTGATTTCTTGATGGCCGAACTCTTGTTGGTGGCTTAGTAACAGCTAAAGGTTTATTATGCATCTTATTAAAATGTGCAGTTAAATCCTTTTTATAAGTAAAAGAGTTTTCACAATGTTTAAAATCACAAGGATATTTTAGTACAACATTTTTGGTAAAAGAATGTAAAGTTGGTGGAGGTGGTGGTGGTGGAGCAATTCTGGTGGCTGTTAATTGTCGATTGGTGGTAGTATGTTGTTCAGTTATATGTAATAATAAATCACTTTTATAATAATATGAACTTTGACATCTTGAATAAGTACATGGATGTTTCAAAATATTAGATTTTGTTGTTGAAACTAAAGTTTGTTGTTGTTCTAATAATCGTTTTTGTTCATCTGATGGGTGCTGTTCTCTAATATGAACCAATAAATCCTTCTTATAATAATAAGAATATGGACAATTTTTAGCTTCACAGATATTTTTTAGTCTAACATATCTAATTGCTGATCTCCATTGTTGGCCTGTTGCTAAAAAATCATTTGGTGATGCACTAGTTTTTTTAGCCTTAGGATTTTTAGACACTCTTGATAAATTCTGATTTAATATTGTAGCTGCTAATTTTTTATGCAATTTTTCATGATCAGTTAATTCTTTTTTCAATTTGAATGATTTTTGACATTTTGTATTGCTGCATGTATATTTAAGATCACCCTTGACACCAGTTGGAACAATAGCTTTTGCAGCACTTGATTTTTGGGCTACACTTACTTTAGTTTGAGGTTTATTTGATGTAATGTATCTCATTGCTGCTGCTGAGGGGATAATGTATTTACCCTGCAATGATTTTGGAAGTTTTTGTGCGGGTTTAGTAGTTGTGGATGATTTAGCTCGTTGTGGTGTAGTACCAGTGTTTGGTTTTTTATTAACTGTATTAGATTTCTTAATAGAAGTATTTGGTGTTTTTGCTGGTGTATTGGTCTTTGAAACTGATTGAGGATTTAACTGTTGTTTTGCAGAAGCGGGCTCCTTTATTGGAGTGTTTACACTTTGCTTAAAGGCTGTTGTATCCGGTAAGAGAAAGGTATTATATATGATTGGCTTTCATTCTTGATCATGTTTTCATTCTTGATCATGTTTTCAGATTTAATAGTGTTTGAATTATTTTGAACAGAAGGTACAAGGTTTTGTCCTCTTGGAGTTGATAATCGAGAAGGAATTATATTATGAGATTGAGCCATTATTGAGTTATTACCAAGATTAGGTGGCATTTGTGCTTGTTGACCATGAGTTTTGTGTGGAAATTGGACTTGTGGAGGTGGAATTGGTGGCTGGTTAGGAAGTTGTTGAAAATATGGCGTTGCTGATTGTAATGGGTGCGATGGATAAGCATACTGATATGGCGGCACAACCTGTTGTGGTTGCAGGCACATCGGGTGAGGACCATTAGGCGCTATGATACTATAGGCACTAGGGCCATTAGTATAATTAAAGTTTGGATAGTTATGAAAGCAATGTTGTTGTGGCTGAGGTTGAGGTTGAGGTTGAGGTTGAGACTGAAGATACTGAGAACTCATTATTATTATTCCTAATAATCTATAATAATAAAATTTATGTTAAAAAATAATATAATAATTTTTATAAAATCGAATTCGTCGAATGAGTTGTGACTAAAGTTTGAAGTAATATAAATGTACAAATAAAAAATTTCAAATTTTTTTTTTTCAAAATTTGGTTGCAACGAAGCTTTTATATCTTTTTGATAAACAAATAGAAGACGCGCTTTATAATAAGCCTTGTTACAGAAATTTTTGCAATGAAATTTGTACGTTTTTCTGTAACCTGCATTTGCTTGCATGAATGGTGTCTCCACTTTTTTACAGGCCATTTTCGTTACCCATACTTGAGATAAAAAACGGCTCTGGCTTTCAGGTTCAAAATCACGGAATTTTTCAAGATACTGTAACTGATCGATTGATGAAGAAGATGACGGGTTGGATATGTAAATCTTTAATTATAGCATGAGTACAAAAAATTACAGTAAGGCTCAATATTGAAAGTTACAGTGTAAACGTGAGCTGAATATAATTTATTAATTGTTGTAACGGGTTTGATAAAAACGACGTCGTTTATGGGCACGGACGGAAAAAAAAAAAAATAATCCTGAGACATAAACAATGAGAAAATTTTTTAAAAAGATGTTTTTTTTTGTGTTTATTTTTCCCCAAATAACAAAATTTTGAACCCTGTAGTAAGTTTAGGGTAGTACGCGCATTTTTCGTGATGTCAAGCTTGAAGCAAGTTCTTTTGATACGTGAGAAGAATTTTTGAGACTTTTTCGTGTTTTTGACCAACCACCAATGATTTAGCGATTACAGTCTAGAAAAGTTACGGGCCGAGTAAGTCAGAATAATGGTTGCTGTTTGTCTATAGTACTTTTCAGTATTTATGTAATGTGATCAATAGAAGTATTAGACATACTGAGGTTTTGAGTCAATGTGTTTAAACTATCTGATATATTAATTTTCTATTCAAAGAAATGTTATATAAACCTAACACCATCAGATGTGAAAATGGTACATATATTATAGAAATACACCTAACCTTTAGTCAACTTTTTAATGCCCAATTTCAATTGGTTTATTATTATGCTGCAATTGGCCTGAGTATTATAACTTTATTGAATAATCCCATGCGTGTATTGTAATCTCTATCATTGAACTCGCCATGCGCTCTTCTAATTATCAATCCCTAAACTTTAACAAATTAGCATATTAGGCTAGCCAGGTGGTGAGCTAGTTGTAACTTTTGTTTACTAGCGAGATTTGTTAGCACAATAATAGGGCTAAATTATCAATTTCAATCCCATTTAATGCCATGACACCAGCCAATGGTTTTGAATTAATTAGGAACTGTAATAGTAATGCAAATCGGGTTTCTTGACATCTATCAGCCTGTTCATTTGCAAAATCATGCAGCAGATTGGTCATGTACGCTATCCTTGTAAAAAGAACACCGCACATCCAGATTCTTGAATTTAATCTTATTGAGGCTCCGGATTTAACTAGGTTCTATCTGCCAACTAGCTACTTTTATCCTATTCTCTTAGTCAACCAAAAAACTAGCGTATTTCGGATATCAGTTGTAGCCAGTGATAATTCGTAATCTGAGAGTAGTTCTGTAAAAATTGAGTTTATAGTTCAGGCGAGACAGATCTTGAAGCCGTTCTTGAAGACTCACCAGATACAGTCCTGGAACTTTGACAGCTCTCGGTACTGGAACTATCACAATTAATCTTTTTACTATAATCATCAGTTTCATTCCCTTCTGTGACACTTGAAGAAAAAGATACAAGCCGCTCGTTTAACTCGTTTATATCCAAGTCTTGTGTCCGTTTTCTAATCCCACTATTATTACTTACTTTACCCGTATTCTCTGGAATTTCATTCTCTTTATCTCCATATTCATCATCAATATTCTCTTCAGAATGCTTTAACCCAACTTTTGAACTTACTCTTTGAACTTTAAAATCCAATTCCTCTCCACTATCTGTTGCTGAATCACTATCAATCTGCAATGGCCTCTTTATAGTAGTAACGGATTCTGACATTCTGATTGTAGAATATACGTTTGGGAGAGTTTGATATGGAATCAGTACTTGTGAAATATAAGATGCTGATTCTAGTTCGAGAGTTGAATAAAGGTTGCTGGACACGAGTGATGAAAAAATAAGTGGGATAAAAAAAAAAAAAAATTCAAGTGTCTTAGATCAGACCAGATCCATCGATCAGATCACAACCCTAAAGCTTATATATGACTCTAAAACTAACAAAAAAAAAAACAAAAAAAAAGCACTTAGACTATTATTAGGTGTGATAAAATGAAACAAATAACTAATTATTCAACTACAAATTGATAGAATAAGATAGAATTAAAATAGACAGTAAATGATTTCTGAATTTACAAAACAAAACAAAAACAAATATATAGTTATGATAATTTATATAAACATGAGATAAAATAATTAAAAAATCAAATAATAATAGTACTAATAATAAAAATGCAAATATGTCGTTAAAAACTAAAAATTTCAAATCTGGTTTAAATAAACAACCAATCTCCAGCAACAGTAATTAGAAATTTGTTCCATTCTCCATCTCCGTTTAAAATATTTTAGCTCCATAACGATTAATATCCAACGAATGAATCAGTGTTATTGAACAACTGTTGTGGGTTCAATTGTTGAAATGGGTTAATAGTATTACCATTAGCATCTTGATGAGTTGCTTGAGGTTGTTGTGGTTGTTGCGGCTGTTGTGGTTGCTGTGGTTGTTGAGGCTGTTGAGGCTGTTGAGGCTGCTGTGGTTGTTGTGGTTGTTGAGGTCGATTATTTGCAGTGTTCTTTTTACCTCTAGTAGGTTGAGGTGCTGGTGGTAGACTATTAGCTTCAGTTTGTTCAGTTTGAGGAGAATTAGAAGCACTCTCACCATTTAATTTAATATGCTTAGTATCTTTACCTCTGCCTTTAATACCTCTATTCGCATTCTTATAAATATCAGCAAAATAAGTCAAAAGTTCTTGTTCTTCAGCTGGTAAAACTGATAGGCCCTGAGGTGATGCACTGTAATATTTGAATCGTTCTAATAAATCATGAACTGAGCTAGTATGGAATTTATTTTGATGTGCCTTTAAATTCCCCAATTGTGTAAAAGTTTTACCACAATCCTCTAATTTACATGTATAAGGCCGATGATTATCATGAATCAATTTATGAGCTTTATAATTACCACGTTGTGCAAATTTCTTTTCACACTGTTCACATTCATATGGCTTTTCCCCAGTGTGAGATCTTCGATGAGTTCGTAAATTACCACGTTGTGAAAAAGTTTTGTTACAACCTGGAACATCACATTCATACGGTTTTTCACCAGTATGAGACCGATGATGAATTTCCAAATGAGTTTTTTGTGCAAAACTTTTATTACATTGCGGGAAATCACATCGATATTTTAATGGTTCAGTAGAAGTTCTTTTACCAACACCGCCATTTAATAATCCTTCAGCTGGCCTTAACTTTGTTTCATCTTCTAATTTAAATGGTTCATTAATTTCACCTCTTCTAACTTTTTCTTCGTGTTCTTTTTGTGCTTGAATAATCAAAACTAATGAGTCAACTTGAGTTGCACCAACTTTTGGTCGACCTTCTTCATCCAATGAATTAACGCTACCAGATCTTGATAAATGAGCATGACGAACTGGATCATGATGGTCTTTATTATCAGCGGCTGAAACAGTCGGAGGGTTTTGTGTATTCTTTTTCTTTCTTTGATTTGCAACTTTTCGTTGTTTCTTGGCTGGTGGTTTTGTAGTGGCTTCAGCTTGATTGTTTTCAACAGCATCAACTTTTTTATCCTCAGGTGATAATGCTCGTTTTTGTGGTTGCTGTTGTTGAATTTGTTCATGCTGTGGTTGCTGAGGTTGTTGCTGCGGCTGTTGTGGTTGTTGAGGTTGTGGCTGCTGTGATTGGCGTTGTGGCTGCTGCGGCTGTTGATGCTGAGGTTGTGGAGTATTATGCATAGATTGTGGAGGTTGACTATGCTGAGCATTTGGAGTACTATGATGAGATCCAACTTGTTGCTGCTGCTGAGGTTGTTGTTGTGGCTGCTGCTGTTGTTGAGCTTGTTGTTGCTGTTGTTGCTGAGTTTGTTGTTGCGGATGGGGTAATTGAACTTGTTGCTGATTATTATAAGGGAATCCCATTCGATTTGCAAATTGACTCTGACCATTTTGATTATGCAAAGCCATCAAATGTGGAGATTGTTGCGGTTGATTCAAATATTGAGTTGGAGCCGCAGTATGTGGTAATGACTGTTGTCTTTGCTGAGGTGACTGCTGCTGCTGTTGTTGTTGACGTTGTTGTTGAGCAGCAGCAGCTTGTTGTTGAACAGTAGCAGGTCTTTGATATTGCTGAGGATTAACAGCTGGTAATTGAGGTTGTCTTTGCTGTTGTTGCTGATAAGTTTGATACTGATTCATGATTGGAGAATTCTTTTGCTGCTGCTGCTGTTGTTGTTGTTGCAATTGAGCTCTATATTGTTGTTGTTGTTGCTCTCTTAATCTAGCAGCTTCAGTTTCTTTACGAGCTTGTTCAGCTGCTCTAGCTTGTTCGGCTATTCTAACCTGTTCAGCACGAGCTTGTTCTTGTTGTTGACGAATTTGAGCTTGACGTTGTTCTTCTTCTTGACGTTTTCGTAATTCTTCAGCTTTACGTTGTTGCTCAGCAGCTGCTGCTGCAGCTGCTGCTTGCTGTTGCTGCTGTTGCTGCTGACGTTTTTGTTCTTCTTCTTGACGTTTTCTCTGCTCTTCAGCAGCACGAGCTTGGGCCTGAGCCTGAGCTTGTGCTTGAGCTTGTTGTAAACGACGTTGTTCTTCTAGTTGACGTTGTCTTTCCAACACTTGGGGATCATACTGCTGTTGCTGTTGCTGTTGTCGCAATTGTTGTTGCTGGGCCACACCTGGCATTTGACGCTGCTGTTGTTGATACATAGAAGCAACATTATATGGATTGAATACTTGGCCATTTGCATCAAATTGATACATGCCACCGTATGCTCCTTTATGCGCTTGTGCCTGAGCCGCATTTACTGCGGCTGTGTTTTGCTGCTGTTGCGGCTGTTGTTGTTGTGGTTGTGCGGCTTGCTGTTGTTGAGCGACACTTTGTTGTCTTCCCAATGCATCTGTGTATACTGCACCATTACTATAATCAACTAATTGATCTCTATATTGAGCACGTTGAGCTTGTTGTTGTTGTGGAGTAGTTTGAGCAGTTGGAGTACCTGATTGTTGTTGTTGAGCTTGAGCTTGAGCTTGCTGTTGGCGAGCTTGAGCAGCAGCAGCAGCTTGTTGTTGCTGTAATTGATAATTTGCGTAGTATTGTTGTATTTGTTGGGCAGTCATCTGTTGCGGCATTTGTTGACCCTGCTGTTGCGGGTTGTAATGGCTAATACCATTCCAACTTTGATATGGATAATTAGGTCTACCAGCATATTGATTTTGTTGCATATACAACTGACGATTCTGCTGCTGTTGTTGTTGTTGCTGCTGCTGATTAGGTTGTTGACCCTGTTGAAATGGAGCGCTCATTTTTTCTTTTTCTATTCCCTATTCTAAATAATGTTAGTATTACTTCTCCAGAATTATTCTATTTGTGATCTCCAAGGTATAATATTAGATAAGACTTCTTCATTTATTTAACGAATTTCTTTTTCAATATAGTTGAACATTAGACATATTAAGAGATGAACCCTTTGTTTACAACCCAACGGGTAAATCTCATCTGATAAAAAACTGACCCAGATAATCCATCGCACGGCTGAAATCTTAAAAGAGAATTCATCAAAATTGGGTTTGTTTTCTTTTGTTCAGCCTCGCAGAGGTATAAATTCTAAACAAAAAAAAAAAAAATAAAAGTGTGGTGCGCGCTCGGTCAATTAAAACAATTCCAAAAGAAAAAAAAAAAAAAAATAAAAAAAACAAAAAAAAAAAAAAACCAGCACATACAATTTGAAACTTTTCCCATTACACAGTTTAAACTGAGGAAAGAAAAAAGTGATGTGAATTTTTGTTCTTCATTCCTCCCAACCTAATGCTTGCTTTTTAGATTGGGAGAATAAAAAGAGTTCAGAAAAATAAATTTTTTACCACAACACAGAGAAACGAGGCCAAAAAAAAAAAAAAAAAAAACGTTGCTTGTTTTAACGATAATAATTATTAAAAATCTGGATTTCTTTTTTCCATAAAAAATAAATAAATAAAAAACCAAAAAGGTATAAAGTCGATAGATTATCCAGTTCTTTTTTAATTTTTTCTAGACTCTTTTCTCCATAATATTCATCTTTAATACATCAATTTTTTGAACTATATCACAATATTTTTAAATCAAAATGATCGCTATAATCATTGAAGCTGTGATATTTGGAGGTTGGGTTGCATTGAAAAGGTCCGGCCCGCCACCGCACATGAAGTTTTAAACCAGCTTGAGAGAATTTTAGGCGTGCATGACTAAAATATCACCAATTATTTTTGAGTGGAGATTATAAATGAACATGAACTTGAAAACCATCAAATTAGAATACCATGAATGATATACCACTTTGATACTTTAAAAATCACAAATAGAAGCTGTAAGGAAGTTAGTTAACATACCGATTAAAATGTCCAAAAAGTTTGGGTTTATTGAATTATACTTCTGAAAAAGAAAAAAATTCTTTAAAAGTTGGTTGTATAAATTTTTTGTTAAAGTTGATCTATACCCGTTGAGTATTTGGCGTTATTGTCAATGAAAATGAAATAAACTTCAGTCTCGTAGATATCGATAACTATAGATTCAAAGTCAAATAGTTACTCTTTCTTGTCTAATGGTTGTGCACTATAATATACAAGTTTTTGATATTTTATTTTTTTTTTTCTTTCTTGTTAAGCTTTTGTATAAAAAATGTAGTCAAAAAAAAAAAAAAAAAAAAAAAAAAAGGAAGGAAGTGGGAATTTAACATGTAAAAAAAAAAAAAAAAAAAAATT